>JBBPJL010000145.1:0-27444 GCA_038088675.1 Xanthoconium separans | reverse complement strand
CCATCGTGACGTTCGTCACCACCGACGTCGACACACCATTGACCAACTGGACCATGAATCTGGCGACCCAGTATACCTCTTCTCCAGTCGCTGGTGCGAAACTCTTGTACGCACTTTTAGCTATGTATCCATGACATCGTGCTAACCCCGCGTCGTGCGTGTGTCCAGTGCGGGTGCGGGTTCTGATCACATGTCTTGGCACCGCGCCGGTTTTCCTGCGATATTCGCCACGGAAGGCGACCCATTTCGGACGTTCAATCCGTACGTTCACACTGTCAACGACCGGATGGACTTGGCGGACAATGAATTCTCGTTCGAGGTACGTACTAATTACACGAAAAATATTTAAGCGGCGTGGTGGAGCTGATATATGGCTGTCGTGGCAGCATGCGCTCGAATTTGCCAAGGTGGCGGTTGGATTTGCGATCGAGTTGGGGGGATGGGTGGACTAGAACGTTGGGTGGTATGTTCACCCTTCGGTACCCTGTATCCGCTGGATTGGACATGGAACGCATACCAATTCGGAACCGTACATGAGCAAATTTACAAGTTGACATCCAGGAAGATGGCGATGATACTGCCGCAGAGTCCAGACCATGTCATCCCACGAACACCGAACTTCTTTTTGGTTTGGGTTGGTAGTCGTCAGGCTCGGAACACGGGTACATGTGTGCTCCATTAGGCTGTAAACGGCCATGCGAACCTGGGAACCCCTGATGACATCCACTAGCCCCTCGAAGCCTACAAGACACTCGTGATAAGAACAAGGGTCAATGTGAGAAATTGCCAGCGCGCCAGCGCCCATCGATCACGCCCTTGTTCACTAAGGAATCACTAGCGGGCTGTTCACCAGACTAAGGAGTCACATGGGAAGAGCAGACTCACAGGTGGGAAGGTGAGCAACGGACTTGGCACGTTGGGCCCCGCGGCGTTCGCGGTCACCGGTACGGGGTAGCAACATTTAGACATGCATGAACCGCTGTGCAGGTTCCCAATTCGCCGGCGGTCGTACACGTGAGACGATTCCGCCCAGGAGCGATCATGCGGACCCATGGCGGACCTATGTAATAGATCCGTTTTTTGCAACAGTGCCAGCTCACGCGTGTGGACGGTCTGAAATGAGTATGTAAGTGCTGACTTCTGATAGGCTGTGCGTGGTCAGCAACGTTCATGCGTCTTGGAGACGCAGCGCACTCATGAATGAGCTATACGAATACTTCATCAAGAGAGTCTTGGTAGCCGCTGGTCACGGAACTCTTGGCTGATTTCATCAGTTCGGTAACTTGAAAGTTGGCGTTGAGGCCCTCCTGAGTCAGCAAACGGAACAGACTTTTTCCACATCAAGTTCTCTTCGACGTGTCCGCATTTGACGTAAGTATGTGTTTTTTTCAGGAGAGCCTTGGCACTCATTCTGGACCAATGGGCTGGAGATGCAGTTAGGAGGAATTCTGAACTTGGTCCACTGATTTGGCAACACTGATGTCATCACTACGATGGTTGACGACATCCCGTTCCGGAGTCTCCATGGGCTTGGAAGAATTGAAAGCGTGTATTTGGTTGCTATATCTGGATCTGATAATCTAGCGCACGGACGAGCGTCCCTGTCGAGGAGTCAAGGCAACTAGTAAAATAGAACATCGAGTTTGAGCTACGAACAGTAACGCGCAGTCTGTCTCGAAATATCCATGCGCGTTTTCATTTCCGTTCCCAAACATCGAATAGACCTGTGCCGAAGTGGACTTTGGGAATAGAGACAGTCACTGGCTTTCGGAATCATGTACGTGTCGTCTCATCAGCACAGGATGTGAACTTGATGACGACCAAAACTTGATACCCTTGACGGCCGTTGGTGAGATGACTCAGATGAGCGCCGATAATACAGGGAAGGACTCACGTGTTGATGTTAACCGGAAGGCACTTGGAAGCTGTATCGCACCCAGTTGGCCAAGCGGTGCAGGGAGGTTTCTATTCAAGCAACTCGTGAACGGACGGGAAACTCCGGATCCGCATCTGATTGCCCCAAGTTCCAAGATTCAAATTCAAAGTTCAGGTTCGCCTGGGTCTCTGTTTGCACCTTGATCCAGGTACGTGGGGTAATAAAAGTAAGAGATAGTCATTTAATGATCTGAGATCTTACAATGTATGTACAATCAATTTTTGAGAAAACCGGTGACCCAATACGTTTAATCCTGTGGGAATAAAGTCCTAGTGATGGAGCGCCGCGGGGAACGGTATTGTGATTCTTGTTCAGCGCGACGGTACGGTGAGACGCACAGATTCTGATCCTTCAAATGTACCTAGTATAAATTGTATTGCGAAATGTAGGCAGTGGAACCAGATGCGTTACCGCTACATTTGATGGGGGGGGGAATTGCGCATTTGTTCTTGACAAACTGTTCAATGACCAGAACGAAGTTCACTCTTGCCACTGGTTTTGCAAGCTTGACCAGTAGTAACAAAGTTTCCACTCCAGCATCTAGTACAAATGTTGGTGTTTAAGACTGAGGTGTAAGGCAAGATGTGACGATGACACACCACGGGATGCATGGGTGAGCTGGATGTACCGTCCAAATGAAATGAACGGACGAAAAAACTCATCCTAGATTCCCGTGAATGGAAGGGGAGCTCTCCTGTCACGTTGGCCTTGTTGCGCACACACTCAAAGTTTGGGCTCCGTTGACAGGTTCTGAATATCTTCATGGGAAATTTGCAAATGTAACATGAACAGTATCTTGATTGAGCAAGATGAGGAGTTCATTGCAGCTACTCCCACTTATGGGATGTTGGTGGAAACCGGTGAAAGAAGGAGACGGGCGAGACCAGGTAGTTGACAACTGTGCATTTTCGAGGTGAGGTGGCACAGGATGCTGGTCTCCAGAGTCCAGAAGGTGGATTGAGGGTATCGCAATTGAGTGAAGCATGACGCAGGAACTCGTGTGGCAACTTCTTTCTAATTCGGATGCGATGGCACTATTCACGACCATGAGAGGGTGTGAAGTGCGACGCTTTGGCAGGGGAGAGGTTACGAAGACGAGCTGAGACCGTTTCCAAGCAAGCGACGACCCGGGTTCTCGAGTTCATTCAATAAAGGCAGAGTGGTCAAGTGTTTGAATTGTCGGAGGGATGTTTTATATTGGAGAGGTGGCGCGGAATGCTGGGGGCTTCAGCCACAAGAGACAGGGAGAGTAACATGGATCCATGCCGCAGCGGCGACAAACCATGTTGGAGTTGAGCATAGAGACCACACCGAGGCTCTCCATAGCTCCGGATTCTTATACCCGGTGCAGAGACGGAGTGCAATGCTTTTCGATGAGCATATGAGCAGGATATCCTTCAGAGATCAAAGCCTCCTGACCACGAACATTGGCCAGCCTCCGTGATCCAGAGCAGTTTGTACAGGGGAAATAGATCAATTCCAAGGTTGCAGACGAAGGTCAAGGGCTTCTTGGTTGAACGCGTTGCCACTTTGAGGCTCTCCGTGACCCTGAAGTGGATGAACCAGGTAGAGATGAACTATAAGGTTGTGGAAAGACCTGTTGTCCTCACGGGAAACAGGCAAGGTCGTTTTATCCGGAACGAGGTCGCCATGACCCAAAGTCCTCAAAGCGAGTATGGAAATAAGGTGAAAGGCCACTGCATTTCGCACGAAAGTCAAGGGTTCCATCCCAGTCTTCCATGAGAATTAGTTGGGTCAAAGGCTCCTCGGCTTAGGAAAGTGGTGCCCACATGGTCTCTCTCCGAGCGGAATGAAATAATCGCTGAGGTGAAACGCATGCAGACACGAAAAGGTAAGGCTCGGGATGGCTCCAGTGGTCAACGAGGAAAGTTCATTGTTCCGTGGATGTAGCTGACCCTGAAAATTGGTGAATACTCGTCCATGAATTCATTCGACCTTTTAAAATGTCAGCGCCGCGTGTTCTGAGAGAAAGAGAGAGGTACCATTTTCAATGTTCGGGCGCCGTTGACTCACCACAATGTGTATGGCTTGGCACCGAAAGCAAAACAATATGTTTTCTATCACATCCGAACTCTCTTTGCCGGACGATCTAATTCTTCCTCGGGAGTCAACTGTGAGAGCAGCTTCTAGGTCCTCTAGGTCGTCACTTTGGGCACATCCATCCACTTAGCGATACGGCTTACACTCGTAGTTCTTGTGATGCTCGCAGACGAGGATTATGTCAAATGGCAGTTGGTACACTGAAGAAGCATATAATGTGACTACACTCGTATTTTCAAACAATACTCATGCAAGAAGGAAACACGCTCACTGTCCAACGGCCATCCGGAAGGGACCCCTTGTACTTATTTGCTTCATTGCCGAAGGGGTCAATGTCCTCGGAAACGTTTGCGTCGCTGTGAAAATGACTTAAAAATCATGAGCGAAGTTGAGGAACGACACGAAATTAGGTAGCGATGGTGAACGTTCGAACGCCGCTTGGAGAAGCCTGGGGTCAGAATGTATATACGTACATCATCTCAGGGTATGGTGATGGTGACGAGCAATGACGCGCACAGCTGGATTGCATGAATAGAAGCAAGCTAAAGAAATGGAGCGGCGGTACAAATGGGTGATGAGAGGAAGAGATGTGTTTTGTGTTGTCGTTAGCATCAAATATTGCACAGTGGTACTCCCTTTTTGAAGCTCAACGTCAACCACAATGGCCAAGTCTACTGCGAGACGACGTGGAGCTAGCTTACTTCCACGGTGTCCTGGTGGACTCGAATGACCTGCTCTGCTGATCCTTCAGGCGGCCCGTTGCCAGTGAACCGGTCCGGTCCCAAAGAACATCAAGCTATGTTCTTGTCCCGGAAATCCATGTGATGAGATTACCCATTACCGTCTCAGACATGACTGCAGACCAGTTTGCGGCCGCTCGCCCATGGATCAATAACCCGCTCAAGTCAAAGGCAGACGTTGCTGCCTTCCTCCACAACGTGCTCGACCCGCTCGCCCTCCACACTTCTCCAGGCGGTGCTCGCATCCATCTATCCCACACTGGCACCCACTTTGACGACGTCGCAGCCCAACTTGAAGGATTCTCCAGACCGATATGGGGGCTTGCGTCGCTCTTGGCTGGTGGTGGCTTTTATGAAGGTACACATCGCTGGGTTCATGGATTTGCGAGCGGGACAGACCCTTCTCATCCCGAATTCTGGGGGGAAATGAGAGACAGAGATCAACGCATGGTGGAGTGCTCTGCAATAGGTTACTCCCTGGCTGTATCACGGGAGGCGCTCTGGGACCCGCTTGGCGAGCACACGAAGCAGAATTTGGCCGCGTGGTTGGGCAGCATGAATGACAAGGAGATGCCGAACACGAATTGGTTGTGGTTCCGTGTAAGTAGATGATGTATACTTACATGTTTGTTCATCCTCTTGATTGATGCGTCAGGTCTTTGCAAACTTGGGTTTGTTGCGTATTGGCTCTTCAAAGTTCGACGCTGCACGCATGAAGGCAGACCTAGACCACCTCGATACGTTTTACATCGGGGATGGGTGGTCTCGTGATGGTCCTGAGGGAGTAGTCCAGCTAGACTACTATTCGTCATCATTTGCTATCCAAGTGGCCCAACTTATATACGCCAGGTTAATGGAGAAGGAAGACCCAGAACGTGCAAAAGAATACAGGGACAGAGGTCGCAAATTTGCGCTTGATTTCATTCATTATTTTGATCCCGAAGGTGCCTCCTCCATGAACTGATTTAGAGCAAGACATCGGATAACCTTTTGCTAACAGGAAATGCAATCCCGTTTGGTAGAAGCATGGTGTACCGCTGTGCTATGTCGGCTTTCTGGTCCGCCATTGCATTTTCTCTCCCTGAGCCTCCAGCCCCGCTTTCCTGGGGTCAGATCAAAGGTCTCCAACTTCGTAACATCCGGACTTGGATGAAGACCCCTGGTGCGTGGACTGCAGATGGGGCACTCACACTCGGGTACAGTTACCCCAACATGAACATGCTTGAAAGCTACAATTCGGGGGGTTCGGTCTACTGGGCTTGTAAAGCCTTCATTTGTCTTGCTTTGCAAGACAGCCACCCATTCTGGACATCGGAAGAAGAGCCATACCCAGCTCAGCTTATCAACACTATCTGGGCATTACCAAAGCCTCTCCACATCCTAACAAACGTTGGCAGTCACACGTTCCTCCTCAGCAGCGGCCAACAATGTTCTTATCCTGTGAAACAGTCCGCCGCGAAATACGGCAAATTTGCATATTCGTCTGCGTTCGGTTACAGCGTTCCTGTTGCGACTCTTACACTCGAAGAGCACGCGATCGACTCTGCCCTTGCACTATCGGACGACGGGGGAGAAACATGGAAGGTCCGCAGACAGACCAAGGAAGCGAGAATCGAGGGTAGCGGGTGGTTGCGGTCTATGTGGTACCCTTGGCTTGGGGTGGAAGTCGAGACATGGCTCGTACCACCGTCTGCCTCTGTGCAGCTCTGGCACCTACGAGTCCACCGTATCTGCGGGTCACGTAAACTGCTGACAGCTGAGGGAGGCTGGGCGATCTATGGCCAGAGTGAGGACGAGCGTGCGCTGAAACCCGAGTCCCCAGCCACCAAGTATGGGACGCTTGAACACGGCTCGGAAGCGCGCGCAGTGTCCAAGGCAGGTGTTTCGGGCATTGTTGATCTCTCTTTGCCTGCTCTGCGCACTGGCCAAGCCATGCGCACAGAGGCAAATTCTAATTTGATTGTTCCACGTGCCGTCATGCCCTGTCTCCATGGAATGTGCGATGGAAGCGGGAAGAATGTATGGCTCGTTACCGCAGTATTTGGGCTGCCGAACGTTGTTGGCGTCGACGGTCCCCGTGAAGGTTGGGAGATTGAATGGACGAAGAGACCGTCCGTCCCGGCGGAAATTGCGGAACTCATGGCTAGCTGAAAAGGTGAAGTACATTGCTCTCCCGGGAAGGCGACTCATCGGACGGAGCTTTAGTGTACGGCATTGACACACAAGGAGGAGAAGAAGCCTTCGCAATACTTATGGAGGACCCTGTACTTATGACCGGTTATATGACCCTTACTTCGAGTGGTAACAAACCCGTTTTTTCGATCGGCGATTCAAGTGCAACAATCCTGTCCAGTTAAAAGTGTCTGCGTGGCAAAACGCGGCGCTGCGAAGCCTTGCTGTCAACTCCCATTTGAACAAGCGCTGAAAGCGCTGAAAAGCACCTTGATGAACCAAAAAAATCTACATGACTACGTAGTAAGCTTGTATGATGGAAATGGTCCAAAATAACGCTTGATTGCTGACGAGGCTTTTGCTCCAATTATACGTAAACTCCGAAGCACTGGCACTGGGATGCGCAGACTGGGCCACGGCAATGAACCATTTGCCATTCAATATATCAGAGCATTCTTTTTTTTTTGTCCCAACAGCATGGTCACAAAGTAGGCGCGAACTTATATTGGGGTTTCGCTAGGATTCCAGTTTATATCCCGTCGCTAGACATGTGAGCCCATCCATATATTTTGATTCAAATGGACTCATTGGATGAATAGCATCAACCTAATTCTAAGATATCGAACCATGTTTGAAGTACACAGCAAGGACATTTCCCTTTGGTTGACTCATGACACGTAAATACTAAATAGTTGCTTCGTGAGTGACCGGAGAGGTGCATGAGGTGGCTTCGCGGAAGCGTATTACCTGACCGCAACAGCCCAGACCCGCACTATCTGACGAAAATAGGCACCCAGTCCAGTTCCAAACTGACGCCATATATCAGGCATGCCACAAAGCTATTCCATTCTGCCCGGCATACCCCCAACCCTTTCCGATCATGTTTGGTCGCATCTCCATCGTGCGTCGGCCTTTACATGCACTCAGCGTCAAAGCAATTTTTTTTCCTGGGCTGGTCTCGCTTGTGCTCCTTTTCCTCCTATACAGCCTCGCGGAATACAAGTTCGCCAACTGGTATTTTGCAGTGGGGCATATTTGGAAACCAGCATTTCCTCTGAGCTGGCGCATTCTGTTCTTGTTGTTGTTCGTGGTGCCCACGTTGGCCACTATTCACCTCCTATTGCTCTCTTTACATCACTTGGGTCCTACCTGGTTGCAGTGTTGCCGCCGCGGAACCAATGCATCCCCGAGACCGTCACGAGGGTATAGCATGCTACCACGGAGCGAGTCGAACTCACTGGAGGAGAGAGAACTACCAGACCTAAGAGAGTATGATTTAGGGGATATTGAAGATGCACGTTCGTCGAGACCAAGCTCGCCCTTCCAACGTCAGCCACTTCGCCATCCCTTCTCGTTTGTTTGGTCCCCGCAGTTTATGTTCTGGTTCATGGTGCTATGTACCAGTCTCTGGTTCGGAGTGCGGGACTACCGACAGCCAGGAGACATACGGTTTCTCCCTCTGATCGAAAAGGCCAACACGCATCACAGAAGATCTGGATACGGGAATCAAGGTAAACGCTACCAGTCTAGCTTTCTCCTGCGGTCAATTTCGCTGACTGACCTGCAGAAAAGATATATATCGGCGCTATGTTTTACAATAATCAAGATGTCATACCCTATTGGTCCGACAGCATAATCAAAGTTATCCACTACCTGGGAGCAGATAATGTTTTCGTCTCCGTCCTCGAGAGCGAAAGCGATGACCAATCGCCAGAACTTCTCCGACAGCTTGACGACAGGCTGGAGGCCATGCATGTGCAGAGGCGCATACTCACGAAAGACAAAGCGATCACGAAACCTGACGACTTTGGCGGCAACAATCGGATCGATTACCTGGCTTCTCTCCGAAATCGCGTCCTTGAACCCTTGGTGGAGAATGGTGGATATGACAAGGTCATTTTCTCCAACGACGTTTTCATTGAGCCGGAAACGATCCTTGAACTCCTGTACACGGCGGAAGGAGAGTATGATATGACGTGTGGAATGGATTTTGGTCATTTCGGGTGAGTCACCAAGCGATCTTTAGTTTATCGTTGGCACGCATTAATATTCCTTGTCAAGGTTATATGATATGTGGGTGTTACGCGATAAGAGAGGAAGACTGGGTAGTGGGATGTAAGTGTATTTTTGTTTGCTAGGCGAGCGAACTAGAACTGAATCGGCTGCTAGATGGCCATACTTTTTTGACATGGAAGACTACGAAGCATTGAAAACCGAGTCTCCTGTGCCAGTGTTGACATGTTGGAATGGCATCGTCGTGTTCAAGGCCGACCCCGTGCTTCCCGTTCATCTACGATCTAACCGTACGCTTTCAAGCGAACCACTGCCATTCGCTCTCCCCTCCACGCATCCAGCGGCTATTGATCCTTCATTGCTCGGTCCGAGTCCTGCCTTGACACCTCCATTGCGATTCCGTGCATCTTTGTCGGGAGAATGTTATTCGTCGGAATGCTTCCTGTTTCCATACGATTTTAGACGGGTGTTCAATATGCAACGGATCTTTGCCAACCCGCGCGTCATCGTTGGCTATCAATGGCGGTATGTGTGATTTCATCCGTGGTGGCGCTCGGTTTCACCTGACGTTGGACTTGCTGCATGACAGGTTTTACGTGTATTTCAAGTGGTTCATGAGACATCCGGTACTCAGGTGGTGGATAGAGAAGGTATACGATGGAGCATGGATGCAAAAGGCTGTGATGGTCGTCGGCGAAGAGAAGCAAGTACGGGTGTGGGATGGGATAGACTGTCATCCGTGGTGGTGAAACTGAGGGTGATGCATTGTATCTCGCTTTCTCTTTAGATGGACTCGAGAAGATTAAACTAGTCTAGTCTAGTTCAACATATGGATGGTCGGTATTAGAATTAATGGTTAATCTCGCGCCCCTGCCTCAGTCGGGAGGGGCCGTTTGAAGCACATGGAGTTGAAACAATCCTGAAACGACTGAATTGAAACAGAACTGTCAACTTGCCTGATTCACACCAAAGGCGAGGTTACTTGGTCAGTCAGTCTCTGACCGAGAAGAGGGATCATTGGATGCAGCTGGGTGTCACAGCCTAGTTGGGGCCTTGAATGTGTAATATTCCCAAGTTGTCATTCGACGATGAGCACCGACTCGACAACAAAACCAACGACCAGCCCTCCCTTTGCAGACACAGTCGTCAGACCCTTCACTTCACAGGGCAGCACATTTACTAGCCGTTCTCTTCAAAACTCCCGTCCCTCCGCAGACTCGTCGCCCAATGC
The DNA here is from genome assembly GCA_038088675.1 of Xanthoconium separans. NCBI lineage: Eukaryota > Fungi > Basidiomycota > Agaricomycetes > Boletales > Boletaceae > Xanthoconium > Xanthoconium separans. Next base: position 17,291 of record JBBPJL010000145.1, on the reverse strand, counting down.
CAACCGCGATCCCTACATGTCAGCAAGCGCGCGAACCTCGTACACAAGAGTCGACGTAGACTCCCTTCCTGTGCCAGACTATCCTCCACTACCACCCGTTCCTGCTGCCTTTGCCTCCCAGGATGTCGCTGCTACCGTCGACGCAGACGTCCCCCCAGCCACGACTGAACCTTCAGAGGCACCACCAACTGCACAGACTCCCGTCACCGACCTTCCCATTCCACAAACCCCTCAAGTATCCCTCACATTTCTTCTCGTCTCCGGACACCGCAAAAACCTATCTTTTGATCCGGAAACAACTGTCGGTCGGGTCAAGGAGCTCGTATGGAACGCATGGCCAGCGCGTGATGCAGGTTCGTGCTCTTCTCCGTCGTGACCGAGTGATGATCGGCCGTGCTGAACTGATTTCTCATTTTGTTCCTGTTCGGCCCGCCTCTACTCCATTCCCTTGCCCGCTCCTCCCTTAGACTGGCAAGATGAACGTCCCCCCGCGCCGTCCTATCTTCGAATATTGTATCTGGGAAAGATATTGCAGGACGACGATACGTTGTTGCGTGCGTGTCTCGACTTCTTCTCTGCTTCTCCCGTGTCTTCATTGTCGATCCCCATGAGGCAAACGATGACGACCATGTCGAGAATCCTTGGCGTGTTTTACTTGTCTCGTATGCTGATCGACGTTTGACAGACGTCGGATTCCCGACTTCATTTCCTTCCGCTTCCAACGTTCCCCCGACCATCGTCCACCTCTCCATCCGTCCTTATGGTCTCCCATCGGACGATCCTGCACTCAGCAAAAAGAAACGCTTGAGCGTCGCCATCTCCAGACGACTCTCATCGGCGGGTGCCGTTGTTGGCGGTAGGGATGTCGAGCGTGATGCAGAAGACGACGCCAGACGAGCCGGTTGTTGCACGGGTTGTACGATTTGCTGACAACATCCATCCATGCAGGGACGAGGGTCGCGGTCACTGGCAAGTTGGATGCACACAGACGGATCATGCAACTATGCGGACTTGTATGATACTTTCTTTCCTGGTGTTTTCTCTATTGCTTTGCTCGTTGCGCTGTCCTTGTTTCTTCCTACTCTGGGATTGTACATTTATTTTCGGATGGTATATACATAAGTACATGCTTCACATAATTCACCGTACTAGACGTTGACGTTTTCCTCTGGGCTTTACAATAATCTCGCCAAGTCGACGAGGACAAGTGCAAATCGCATATCGCCCTCATGCAGTAAGCCGTTGCGTAAGCTGCCACTCTACCTCGCTTCGGATGCTCTTGAGCATGTCCTCGGTCGTATGTTTCGGCTTCCACCCCAGCGCGCGCGCTCGGTTTGCTTTGCACCGTGAATTGGTGCCAATGAACACCATCTGTAATACAGACAGTGGGGTCAACTCCTCAACCACTCACGAGAAACGCAGACGCACGTGTCTATTCTCGGGCCGCGCATAGTCCGTCTCATCAAATGATGTCGGCGCACGTTCGTCAGGGCGGCTCACCCCCAACTCGACAAGGGCCTCGCCAATCTTTTCAGAAATTTCTTTGAGCTCATGCTCGCCGTTTTCGCCAAAGTACAAGCCTTCGCGACCGTGGCCAGCCCGACCGTCGAGGATCGCGTCATACAGCACGATGTACAAGTCGCCAACTAGTCGCCACGAACCGCATCCCGTCGGCCCATAAAAAAAAAGACAAGAGAGAGAAAACGTACCGTCGTCGATGTGCACGTTGGGCCATTTGTTAAGTCCCAGACCGACCATGCCTGCGCGTTTCCGCGTGATGCTCGCCCTGACGAGCCTGGGTATCTGGATCGAGCGGGAGTTTTGGATCCCGAGGGTAACGAGTCGCCCGGTGGCGAAACCGTAGATGGTGGATGGTAACACAATGTGTGTGCGTGCGTACCCTACGTGTATGGATCGAAATTGTGTGAGTGTCAGGTTGTGATATTGGCGCTGGAGTGTGTAGAAACGCACCTTGCTTATCAGCGGCGAGAACAAGGAGGTCGACGTTGCGATGCAATTGGGTGTCTGGAAGCTTTTCAAGCTGATCGGGGTTCGTGTCGTCCCAGACAGTGTCATAGGCAAACATCCCTCTAGCGTAATCGATCAACACGCCTGGTCAGCGGTCATCACCATGTGAGTCTAATGAGCCAGATTATACAGAACACCTAATAAAACGTGCCTGTTCCGGACTAGAAGATGAAATAAGCGATGGTCAAGCCTAAGTATTCAACGAAACAACTCACAGTATGAACGAGAATGGGCACACTACCTGTCGTCTCGTGCCGTTTCTTCAATCCTCTCAAAATGGCCTCACATGCTGCAACATGATCTGCGTGTGCCTAAATCGTCATCGTCAACAACCGGAGATCTACCAGTAGCCAGACCAAGGAAAGAAACTCACGCAAGAAAACACGACGTCACTCTCTGCCGCTTGTCGCTCAAGCAGTTCAACGTCGTCAAGAGACCCAAATACAGTCTTGACGCCAACCGACGCAAATAAGGGCCCTTTGGCGACATTGCGAACGAGGGCAGTGATTTGCGACGTAGGGGCTGTATGATGCTGTAGAAGACGCTCGAGGACCGCACCGCCAATGTAACCTGACAATCACAAGACATGGGCACAAGATAGGAAACTCAGGTATGGAGCCCCCTTACCTGTCGCACCGGTGATAAAGATCTGTGTCTTGGTTGACATGAGCGCGCTAGGACGGGGCGGATGGGAATGTGGGTGATATGTGATGTGAATCTGATTAATAGGATTGGCTTCATAAGCCAAGGCTCGCAAGGACACCAGATAAAGACACTGCCTCTTTGGATTGTCGTTCCAAGGTCGACAAGGATCCCATGCCATACGTGATCCAGCAAAGACGCGCATTGCGTTGGCGCCTAATCCTTGCGTTCTCTTGGATACAACATCGACCGGCAAACCAGCAGCAACTGACCGATGCTATTAAGATTCAAGATCGATATGGAATCTATTGAGAGATACTTGAACTCACTATGCCATACGTCAGAGTCTATTCCGTTTGTTCTTGCGAGAAGATTCTGGCAGTCTGACACCCAGTTCTGGAGAAATAGAGGGGCATGAGATCACCGTGACATTGGCGAGGACAACTTGATGGATGATCAATGATCGTTGGACGGACCGTGACGGAGCCGCGAGTCGCATCTTTTTTCGTACCCCATGATATGCTACTACGCGACGAGGTTCACGGCTGGCCGGTGACGCCGCTCTGCTGGCTGATCAAACCCATAATGTAATCGAAGAATTGCCGTCACTGATGCCATCAGGGATACAGTGCACACATGATATTGCACTAGCCTGCACGGAGAATGTGAACCGGTTTGTTCGACGTTATGGTGATATTTACCGTAAGAAGGCTATTCAGCCTTTACTAGGTATTCAATTGATGCGACTCGCATGCTCAGGCTGTGTGATGCGTTAGGCGGGATGGAAATTACATAGTATTTCCGGACTTACAGTTTGCCAATCTCCGAGTCCTGGGGCCAGGGTGGGATTCATGATTACTATGCGAGCCGCATCTGGACTAGACAATTGAAGTAATCGGGGTTCAGATTCAATGCGGATGTTCCGGTCCACACGCTGGAATCAACAGAACCCGAAGAACCATCAAGAGCATCAAACTACCAGGTGTTTCCGAGTCTCAGTTCGTAATCGCTAGCTTTTCTACTTCGGACGGCTACCTTTTGTCCGCGGACAAAGTGAGGGAATGACACGAGAAACATCCACGTTCAAAATTCAAGGGCTATCTTTATCACTCCGAGCCTGCTACTAGTCAAGATGGCCATGGATCTGATGCGAGAAGTTCCGGCATGCCTTTTCACCTTCAATCAACCTTCAAGTTCGTGTAACGGTGTAAGTATACGCATCAACAGTCTGTGTACCATGTGACAGCAGTACCACTGGGAAAGCTCGGGAACGATACTTTGAATGCTGATCCGAACTGCCGATAAAAAAACGTGGATCCATTTGGCGATGCAGTGTGGGTTATTCCTGCTCTCAGCTAGATGCTCCGTTTCTCACAGGCACTCTAAACTCACAAACACAATTTCTGAAGTATGTAAATCTCTTCTCACCAGAGTTGATCATTTTGTGAACGCACATGGTCAATAACATTCAACTTGTGGTGGGTCTCCTCCACCGGCGTCCTCGAACATAAGGTGACATTCAGTAACTAGCCACCGACGACACAAATCCTCGTCATCGGGGGTGGACCAGCGGGTAGCTATGCCGCATCTGCACTGGCCCGAGAAGGCTTCGACGTTGTGCTCCTCGAGGCTGCCAAGTTCCCAAGGTTGGTAGTTTATTTTTCTGGCCGTGTCACACTCCAATGACAAAAATGTTATGGAGATATCATATAGGAGAGAGCATGCTACCGTCTGTGCGACCATTCTTGCGGTTCATTGGGGCAGAGGAAGTAGTCAAGTCCTACGGATTTGCACCCAAGGTGTGACTGTGATACTACATCTGGCTTTTGATTAAGCTGATGGAATATTATTATAGCCTGGTGCAGCTGTGAAGCTAAATCAGTACAAACGGGAAGGATGTAAGTATATTCAACGCCTCGCGGGCCAAATGTAACTCGTTTGTGCAGATACGGACTTTGTCTCTCTGGATCCCAACAATGGCGCGTGGAATGTCGTATGCCAATCTTTGCATGTTTATACTGCGCATCAGGGAAAGATAATTTATCCCATAGGTCCGTGCAGAATTTGATGAACTTCTCCTCCGACACACAGCTTCCTGCGGTGCGCGTGTAATCGAAGAGACCCAAGTCACAGACCTGCATTTCAGTGCCTCGGACGGGAAGCAACCGGTTGCAGCATTATGGAGGCAGTCCTCCGGAGAACGGGGTCGAATAAGGTTTGAATATTTAATTGATGCCTCCGGCAGAAATGGTATCATGTCGACACGTTACCTCAAAAACCGGAAGTTCAACAAGAGCCTCAATAATGTAGCTTGCTGGGGATATTGGGAGAAGACTGGGTCATATATGCCAAATACGAAGCGGGATAACGCTGTATGGATAGAAGCTCTGGAAGGTAATGTCGAATTGGTGACATATCCGTTCCTGCTCATAGATCCTTCAGATGAGTCTGGATGGGTTTGGTTTATTCCACTGCACGATGGGTCCACATCGATCGGTGTTGTCATGGATCAAGACATCAGCACCCACAAAAAGTGTGCTGGCAGAAAAGTTGCTGGTGTGCGTGGATATAACCTCCAGGACCACTACCTTGAAGAGCTGCGCCGGGCACCTGGAGTCATGAAGCTGATCGGAGAAGGTCAATTACGAAACAAGGATCAACCAGGAAGTGTCAAAGCTGCAAGCGACTTTAGTTACGCTGCGCCGAGTTATGCAGGACCGTGTTATCGAATCGCTGGTGATGCTGGAGGTGCGCGGATCTGCAACTTAGTAACACTTTATCTGATGGATCGATAGCGTTCATTGATCCATTTTTCTCCTCTGGTGTTCATTTGGCCTTCACTGGGGCGTTATCAGCGGCCATCACTGTCGCCGCCTCCATCCGCGGAAGTGCGACAGAAGAAGAAGCGCAGCGCTGGCACACATCAAAGGTGGGAGTGTCATATACTCGGTAAGTGGCTATATGTGAGCGCAAAGCCATGATATTTTACCCCCATTCAGATTTCTTCTCGTTGTGTTGGGGACCTACCAGCAAATTCACAATCAGAGTGCACCAGTAATGTCCGACGTCGACGAGGACAATTTTGACCGTGCATTTGAAATTCTCCGACCTGGTAGGTGTTGATACCATCCCTCGTCAGTGCATCGCTTCAATCTCTCCCAGTTATTCAAGGTACTGCGGAGGTGGGAAAAACACTAACGCAGGATGAATTGCAGGTAAATTTTCATGACTTGCCTCAACAAAGGAGCTGAATGATAGTCGTAGAAAACCATGGAATTTTGCAGAAACATATTCGCTCCGACAAGTCCTGAAATGTACGAGTCTGTTCGTAACAGGTACCCTAGTCTCGATGCTCGACACCACCCGGGATTAAACACTTTTGCTCATTAGGCTGGGTCCAGAGTTGCTCTCCCCATGTGGACCAATTCTCCTCGATACTGACGTGGAACGAGTCGTTGCTGCGGAGGATGCAGAAGCAAAGTTTGTACTCAGCGAAGTGAACGCTCGCAAGCCGATCCACGCAATGTACACTGTCACTGAACATTTCGCGCAAGAAGTGCATTTCGGATTTAAGGCTGTACTGCAATGCGGTAGACTTGGACTCATCCTTGGGACAGATGTTGATTAGACGGCCCGGATTTGGGCGTGGCAATGGATTCAGCCGAGTGGTAATACAGAATCCGTTGGCATATGTTGTTACGAATGTACGGCTACTAAATGAATGCATTATCCATGTAAATCTGCCGGTTTCTCAATGTCAATTTCACTCCTCAGATACTGACAGTGAGAAACTTCAAATATCAAAGACGAATCTAGAATTCTCCGAGACAACATGATGGTCTGATCGAAGCTGGTTTAATGATCGATCGAGACCCCACCTTCTTCTCAGGCTAGCGGGAGGTGGCACACCGTTAAGTTTTACGCCAGTCTTCTCAATGCAACCTTGATATCTCTGCTTTATTAATCTATATGTCATGACAAATATTCCCTTCAATCCTACATATTCAATCTATCTCTACGAATTCAAAAAACTGGAGTATAGGGAAGAAAATCTGCATGATTTCGACAAGATACATCACTGAGAATAGCCTCTGACAGGACAAAACTCACACTGAGTATATAGCGACCTTGAACGTAATGATTGAATTCAGACTTCATGGAGGTTTCATGAGATTATTCCCCAGTTGTGGACTCTGAGCAATATCTTTTTATCTCTGTTCTGGGCAATCGATCTTTGAATGTTAACTCGAACGGCATTGCATGCATATTCGCAGTATCAGAGAAGGCGAATGAATCAATCGGGGCGGCGGGATTCTCCGAAAGATGAAACGCCCAAAGAATGAATGCAGTGTTGAGGAAGACGGACCTATTTGCAACGTGCATTCCTGGGCAAATTCTAGATTGGCAGTGTCATATGTAAATGTGTTGTGTAACGGGCATTGACATTGCCTTACCTGCGACCAAAGCCGTACGTGCAGAAATGCAGGTCATCTCGCAGCTTTCCTTCTGCAGTAAACCAACGCTGGGGATCAAACTTGGCGGGATTTGGAAAAACCTCCGGGTCATTAGCAATCGCCCTGCAAATAATGTCATCTCTACTCGAGCAAGATTCCTTCGATATCTACCAGTGGTTTCCGATGACCGTCGCACCCTTGGGGATCAGATAGTTTTTCCATACAAGATCGGTTGTTGCCCGGTGTGCAAATCCTAGAGAATGCGCTAAGTGATTCGCAGTGTCTCGGATTCAGAGTTGAGAGCACATACCTCCGATACTCACAGGTCGCCATCTGAAACTCTCTAACATAAATGCAGTCACTTGAGGGAGCATATCTTGATCATTGAAAGATGGTACTGCTGGTAGGTCGATGGTCCATATAGGTATTAGGAGTGGGATGCTGCTCACGCCTCTCCCGTCCGACAACATTATCCAACTCCTCTTGAACCCTAGCTTGAGCCTCTGGATGCAAAGCAGCTGCCATCATCATTATCGTAATCGCTGAAGCAGTCTAGCAAGGAGAAGATATAGGTGAATCGACCATATCACGCTCGAATTGACTGAGACAACACTAACTGTGTCAGCGCCTGCACCGAACATGGATCCAGCGATATAAGCAACTTCCTTATCATTTATTCCATGCTCGCTTTGTTTTTCCAACAAGTTCTTGGCAAAACAAGGCTCGCATTCTCCCCTTTCCTGACAAACTTGAAAGTGAGTTCCCCGGCACAATGCGAATGGATATCAAATCACCATTTGTCTCCGTACTACATTCAGTTGCCCTTGGAAAAGAGCGAGTTCCTCCTGGTGCCACATTTTCAACTGCCTGAGGTACCCAGGGATGAACTTGAGGATGGGGTAAGTATCCACGAGATATGCCCCTGGGCGCACGGCTTGACCGAAGCGCTTTAAACAGCAGTTTACTGCCACAACTTCAGGATCACTATACGCAGTCGGTGTGGTTTTGCCATAGGTGATTGACATGATCACTGACGCAGCGTATCTGAAGCGGGTATTTGAGTTGAGCCTGCCGATAGCCAATATAAGGGACAACAGAGCGTACCGTCTAGCGTGCATCTGGTGGTGTGTGGGGTCTTCCAGAATGTCAAGCACCACATTCTTTGCGTGTCGAATCTGTATTGGTTCATAAGTCACCGCAAGCTTTGGTTGCAGAACCGCATGTAGCGCTCTACACCACAATGGCGAGTAGTTCAGAGATGATGTGTTACTCGATATCGTGTCATCATACCTACGAAGTCTTCGAAGTCGATCACCAGATCCTTGCACAACAACCCTCATGCCTCCTGAAAGGATCTCTGCAGCTGCGATAGAACGAGGCCGGTCTGCGAGCGAGGCACCATGCTTTTCCATAAGTTCCATAGCAGCTCGATACTGTCCGACAATTATAAATGTACTGATGCCTTGTCGCAGAGAGAATACAGGGCCATACTCCTCGGTCATTTTTGCAAACACAAATGGTGCCCTGTGAATACCTGATCAGGCATTGCCAAAAGATGTGAGCAAGAACAAACTTGCCGAGATGCAGGAAGTTTATTTCTGAAAAGCCAGTGTCCAGGGGGACCTGGAGGCAGCGGTAACCTGGAGGCAGGCATGTTGAGGATGGCAAACCACAGTCCACATCCCAGAAGTGCAACAGTGACGATGAAATACCAGTTCGATGAAAGTGCAAGCATCCCCCAGGTAAGTAGCTGGAGGAAAGGAGCTCACTAAGATTAGCTATGACTCCTCCGCTCGTCTGGACAACGTTCGGGGTTCTGTCTTCTTCCGGGGGTAGTAGTGGAGAGGTATGAAAGGAACCAAATGGATGTGTACTATTTATTGATGCGGCGGCCTGCATTCTGAGAGGTAATCGATCGTGTGATCGGGTTCCTGAACCTCATTTACAAAAAAAACATGAACAAACAATGTACCCCCAGTCATCCATCGCACGCCCAAAAACAATATTCAACAAGGCTCTCATCACCCTTCATTATCCCTATGTTGGGACACGACGCTAGACAGAGGGTAAATACTCCAGTCGAGTGGTACGAGACTGGAGGAAAGGTGAACGCGGTACGCGTCAAGTATACGCGATGTCCGTAAAAGGAAAGGTAGTAAAATAATAGTAAATAAATGTGTATCGTAACGGAGGGCTGGATCTCCAACACCCTATTCAGTGTGTTTGCGGGTGTTTGCGGGATTCCTTGGCTTATACTTAAAGCCAACTGGAACAACAAAACAACTCAGAATGTGAACTATCGTATGTAATGAGGATGTTCTAACTCTAATTGACTTGTTCGCTTTTCTTGGTCATCTGTCCTCTCCATCCCATCGATGTCGTTCAAATTCGTCCTTGGTTCAGGTACAAGGTGGTCGTCGACGTCCATCCAGACGTCGTGCTTATATGTGTGAGTTTCGTTATTAATTCGGGTAGACATGATGTGTTGATAATATTTTTAGGCGGACTCGGACCATACTGGGTCTTGTGCAGTAGAGGATTGAAGAGGGGGGCGTGAGGTGACTTGTGCATTGTGACTCGGTTGGAAGGACAGCCTCGATCATATACCCCCTTCTCCGGAACGAGTACGTTGCTATTCGACGTAACATGTTGCACTCATACCTAGGTGGCCGCAGCCTGTTTTGAACGACATTGCACAAGGAATGTATGCGTCAAACATTATCGGGGACGCCAACTCAAGAGCGTTTCGAATAACAATTCCGGGCACCTCACTCATCCCCACGTTAATGTATACTCACGATGTCCTGTATGTGCAGGCAATACAGGAGCACCCGTCGTGTGAGTGACCCTGCAGGTTCGCTTGAACGAATTGAGTGTCACATTGGACGACGACATTCGCGAGCACCTGAACCTAAGTAGTTACTAGGGTTCCCATGGAAGTTTGGGAGCGGACCAACTTTTTGACCGCTATCCGTCGACACCAGCGTTGCCTCATAATGCCAGTCGTAGGTAGACACTGGATCGGCGATGGATCGGACTTCGTGCTCACCAGCTTCAACACGATATCTCTTCAAGTTGTGAGTATCCTTGACGCCATCCACGCTGATTAACGCAGGGAAGGGTCGAAACTTTGCTCCCTATAATACCTGGTTTACACGCAGATACAGGATGGAACATAATGGTGCCTGTATAGGACCGTTCAGAGATCAATTCGTCATCGCTATAGCATGTAAATTGAAACTATTGAATACTGACTCCCTCGCGATTGCTCCGTTGCTACGATGAGCAACTTGAAAGGAAGAAGCGAGGCCAATATCGCTCCGAGAATCAGGGCCTCACCGATTCTCTTGCTGGTTAGGTGGAACGCAACTTCGACATTCAAGCACCTCTCCCCTGGTAACGCACTTGTGTCTGCCATGCTTCCACGCTGTATGACTGACACCAGGAACGTTTGCGTTCTCTGCTGAACGTTGAACCCATGGACCGAATGGGTGGGAACATCGCGGTGCCACTTCCCGCTGCGTACGATGACAGCGGAGGCTCCAGTGGCGGCTGGCCGTTCGATCTTGATACTCGTTTGGCAAATCGGTGAGCTTGGCTTACAGTAATATCACTCTCCGCCGGCAGTGAAACGGACACCCTTCTGACGTTTGAAACACCTCCGCTTTTATCCCCCCCCTCCTCCTTGTTTCGCCGACTCTCAACTCGAAGATGGTGCTCGCCTGGGTGAGCTCACCCAGGATCATTTCGCACAGATCCTTCATCGTGATTTTGCTCGTATTCATACTCGCTGTCTCCCTCCATACTCTCGTCCACCCGCCTCTCCACTCCTCCCTGAGCTTTCGTCTTCATGTCGATTCAGACTGGGCTCGTACGTACGATCAAGAGCATTCCCAGTCACAGGAACAACCACAACTCGGGAAACACACGTTCGCTCCCGACGGACGTCTGATCGTCAATCCAGATGGCCCTCACCCCATCTTCCAGCTCATCCACGATGCCGAATCGGCGTGGGAGGTGAAACGCGAACGGGCGAGCAAGACCCTCGACGAAGCTGTTGCAGAGTATAGACGGCGTTATCGACGGGCGCCGCCCCTCGGCTTTGACAAGTGGTGCGTAATCTCAACTTGAGACGTGCGTGGGGGCGCACCATGATCGCGCTACGTAGGTGGGACTATGTCGTCAAACATAGCGTTCAACTCCCCGACGAATACGACGAGATCTTTGAGGACATTCAACCCTTTTGGGGGATCGATCCGTACGAGTTGAAACGCACACAGCAAGAGCTCGAGATGCGCACGGGTGTAGTGACCGTTCAGAAATCGGATGCGCATTCTCGATTCCAGGTCGTCCGCTCGACCCTCCCGCCAGATAGACAAGGGCTGCAAGACGGTATCAACAACATTCTTGCACTCGTCCGTGAGGTAGAGCAGGATTTACCTCCGCTCCGCATCACGTTTTCTCCTTTCGATAACCCCAGCATGTTCTCAGACTGGCAGGTAAAGAGCATGGCACTCGAGGCCGCTGCTAATGGGACCAGTATGTCGACCTAACTTTCGTGTCTCAATTTAGTTTGTAAACCATGTCATAGCACTTAGTCGTGCAGACATCCCTCCAGTCTCAGAACGCGGTTGGGTCCAAGCATGCCCCCCTGACTCGCCCGCTCGTCTCCATCCACCCATGTTCCCACCACCTTCATCTACGCCACCTCTCCCTACATCGTCTAACAAGACGTTCATCGCCTCCCACAGGGATACAATGAACCCGTGCATGAACCCCTCGCTACTCACTTCCCATGGCCAATTTCTTTCCCACAAGAGCGGGCCTTTGCCACAGCGCACGCTGGTTCCGTGCTTTTCGTTCTGCGCGACGTTGCTCCACCACGACATTCGTCCGCCCGTCCCATACGGGTGGATATTTGACTCTGATTCAAATCCGGGTGAAGGCGATGCAGAGGGGGACGGAAGTGGTGCATTTGAGGGGGACGTCGAGTGGGAACACAAGCCAGGTGAGAAACTTAGTTGGCGGGGGCGCACGACGGGAATGTATGCTTCCCAGGATACGTGGTGGGTAAATGGGCACAGGGCGCGACTCGTCACCCTCGCGAATTCGCTCGAGGGCAACGTAAGCTTGCTGTATGTGACAGAGAACAGGACTGAGGCAAGCCCGGTGGGGAGACCAGAGAGTGTACCGCTCGCACAACTCAATCCGGCGTGGATGGATGTAGCGTTTACGGACGGGCCCATCGGATGTGATAAAGATGGGGGGACATGCGCTGAGATGGCACGAAAGTGGGCATTTCAGGAGGTACAGGCAAGACGCGAAGAAGGGAGGTACAAGTTTATACTTGACGTGCGTTTTCAGTTCCGTGTGAAGCGTGGCTCTTTGATTGTCGGATCCGTTGATAGGTGGATGGCAATGGATGGTCGGGTCGGTTCAAACGACTCATGACGAGCAACGCGCTCATCTTCAAGGCAACTATTTATCCTGAATGGTGTGCATACAGCCTGCCGGTATGTTGATCTTGCTGACCGTCCCTCTGGGCGACTCTGTAGGTACACCTCTCGCATCGCGCCTTGGGTACACTATGTCCCGGTACAAATCTCCTATGACGACCTGTACGACGTCGTGTCATTTTTCCGTGTCCACGACAAAATGGCCAGGCGGATTGCGCGGGCAGGGCGAGCTTGGAGTCGAAGCTTTTGGAGGCGAGAAGACATGACAGCATACTTATATCGGTACGTGTGTGCGCATAATAAGTAGTGGGGAGGTTGGAGCTGACACAAAGATAGGTTGTTGTTGGAGTACGCGCGCGTGGTGAGCCTTGATCGGGCTGCGATGGATTATGTGGGGTGACACACCCTTTGGAGTATTTCTAAAGCAACGTGTTTAGATGTCCTTTAAGTTATGTCCGTGTTTATCACTCGGGACTCGGGAGTGTCATTGACACAGTAGATGGTAATTGGAAAACTTTATTTTCTTCTACCACTTGGGATTCGACGAGGCTACGATTTGATTGGAAATGCATGAAGCCTATTCCTGGACCTATAACGAACAAGCGGGAAATGTAAATGTGAAGAGAATGGCATCAAACTACTATGCGCGCACTAATCTTTTACCACACGTGTACTCGCCCGTGACAGGATAGTCATATCTCGTATATGTCCGCCAGTCCCCGTCTTGTTCAGTGCCGTTACACGCTGGGCATTGTCAGTGCACCATACTAGCAGCAGGTCATAGTCTACAGCGATGCTAACACTGAAGCTGAGGTGATTGCCTTGGTCTGTGCTACCCCAATTCCTACCAGTACCTGCCGCGTGTGCAGTCCGCCAGTTCCAGGTAAGGTTCTCGTCTTTCAATGGCCTTCCCGTCGTCGTTGAAGTTGTTAACAGGAAAATAATGGGACTCGCGCGCCTCTGCTGGCTTGCTCGTCGGACGAATACCCGGAAATTCACCCCCTCTGACAAGGTCAAACATTCTAAAGATAGACGGCATACACGACCTGGAGGAACTACTCGCTACCGAAGAGGTGGTTATGAAATTACTCTTCTTTTTGTGATTGCGATCGCTCCGCTCCGGATCCGCTTAGTGGAGGAGACTTGCGATTTTCGCAGAGACTCAGGCTCGATGTGTCGTTCGAGCGGACGTCCTCCGGCTGCATGCCGTACGCGATGACATTGCAGAAGTTGGGGTTGATCGTTTGCTTTCGGACTTAGATGCACCGTGAGGGAGACAGTGTCACGGTGTTTGCAGATACACTCCATGTGAGTCGAGTGTCAATCCTATGAAAATGCTGGAAATAACACGTTGCCGAGAATCTAATAGAAGGACTGGGCACTTTCACCCTTTTGGAGCGTTGCGTACCGTAAGAAGGGATCCGACTTGACGAGTACGTTCTTGAGGCTGCGTTAGTGTGAGATACGCTAAATGCTCCTCCCTCATACCGAACTTGGAACCGAAAGACCTGCTAGTGATCAGCCAGGAATGGAAGGTTCAATTGTCTTGAAGCTTCCGATGGATTACTAGTAGATTTAGAAGTTGACGTCATCATCGCCTGCCGCGAAACGCAATTTTACCCGACTCCTGGATCAAAGAATGCGACAACATAAGTATACAACATCCTCTGCTTCATGCCGAAATGAAGTCTGACCTGACAAGTGAAACTTGTAAGTTACGTATATTCACATCAGACCGGTGACTAGCTTGGATAGCATCCTTGACCTTGTCCAGGCCCATCATCATAATTGTTCTAAGTACCTTCGGAGCACTCAGTTTTTTAGGTGTATTGTTCTGCACCTCCGCACCGAACGCACGCAGCTCGGTGAGTAAATTGACTGAGTTTGACCCCGCGACAAAGAGCTTTTTATTTGTCCATTCATACCTGCCGTTTCGATCTTTAAGTAACGCTCAAAGGGATCTGACGTTGACCCATGCGAAGCGACACAGATTATAAGGTTGCGGTGAGCTCGGAGGGCTGTCCATCTTGTCAGGTCATGATAATGCACACTGGGCGAATTCTTCTGTTACGAACCTGTGAGTACGACCCGAATCCATAGAATTTGCGCAGCCTTGGCTGTCAGTGTATTGCTAGCGCTGACCACATGGTCCATTCTGTCCAACCCATTCCGCAATTTTTAGTATCTTCGTTAGTTCGAGTGGGCTCTGTCAATTGATACTGATTACATGCCGGCAGGAACCTATGGTTTACTGTGCCGAACCAACGCATTCAGTTTAAGCCGATGGAACTAGTGTGAGATCCCCGGATCAGCGGCGCGGCGCCGAGGCCGAGCATATGATTCAATGAAACGTACGAAGCACGAATTGTCCACCAGAACCGTTCCCGCTATGTTAGGCCTAGTATGAGGTGGTGCTTTTTCTCAGAAATAAATAACACCGCAGCGTCAGACACGAGCGGGTGGAATCTCGTGGGCGATATCCTGAATCACAGCATGCATCGGTTCTGTCCATCACTTATGTGGAGTACGACTATGCCATGCCTGGAAAACGTTTCCGTTTCATGCCAGCGAACGAGAAAAAAAAACAAAACATAGAATGTTCTTCTGGGAAAAATACAAAATGGCTTAGTGCAGCAATTATGATGTTCTTCAATGAAGTTTTTAGGGACAGTGTTGCAAACCATTCTGATCTACCTCGCGCTTGGATCCGACCGACCTAACTTGAAGTCAATCTAGGTTCAACTGTCATGTCATGGCGACAAAACATGTCACGTAGCTGTCATGGTATTACCACTGGAGTTGAAAGCGTCAAAAATCGATTCGAATGCAAGCTGATTATCATGTAAAATCACCCAATACCCGCGTCACAAAGCTCATGGGTAGTACTCGGGGGCGAAGAGATCGACTGGGTGTATTCGATTACGTAATACTGTCTTTTCCCGCCACATAGCCTTCCTCCCATGTCATCTCGTTCTCTGTTTAGGTATGGTCACATTCGAAATAATCTTGCACTAACTGGATCTAGTCTCCACTCTCTGTGGACACACAGGATTATATTTCAAATTGAAGTAAGACAGTTCTTTTTGGTGAAGGTTGTAATATGAAAATGTGACCATCCATGGCAGGGTACCTCCTTCGTATCTTCATGAAGAAGCTTGATTTTCAGGCCCACATTTGTGAATTTCATGCTCGATTCAACTGTTTGTTTTAAATCAGATACAGAGCATCTGGTCACTTGTGGTCTTATCCCGGAAACCGAACAATTCGGCACATCTCGATGGATCCAATAGAGGTGCGTTTTACACAACATACAAAGCCGACACATCCATTCTCAAGATAAACGCCACAGAACCAAAGGATAGTACATCGCCGCAGGTAATTACTAGTCGTCGGGCAAGTGATATGAGGCAAACATCGTTCGCGTCACAAGTCAGATACTCGATGTTCCTTAGCTCATCGTCGGCAGCGATACCTTTTTTTTTTTTTTTACCCCACACTACCAGATAAGTTTTCATCGGAATGGAATCAATGGAGCGCAGGCAAGAATTGATTTCTTTATTTCAGCGATTCTAGCAACTATTTTACTGTGGCTAACCTATCCTGTATCCTATAGGGGCTATGCTGCTGATGCATCCGTCGGTGGCGCGCTACGACTTATGTGTTATTGAGCAGCGGCGATGGGAGTGCCGCCTGCTATGTCCATGAACCTTGTCTCCGTGAATTTCCGTGCATAAAACGCGGCTGTGTGCAATAATCGGGAACTGTTCTTCCCCATCCTTCTGGTATCATGTCGCAGCTTTCACCTTTGCTTGATTCCCTTCAGCAAGCTATCGCACAGCGAGACAGGGAGCCCACCGGGATGCACTATGTCGATGACCCTCTCCCATCTCATGCTCCCGATCTCTTTTCAAACGACTACCTCTCTCTTTCTACGGATCTCACACTCAAAGAAATATTCTTGTGCAAAGTGCAAGAAGCCGATCCGGGTCGTTTGTTTGGATCTACTGGTTCCCGTATCTTGACAGGCAACTCCACGGAGTACAACCAACTTGAGACCGCATTCAAACACTTTTTCGGAGCGCCGTCCGCCCTGCTGTTCGGTTCCGGTTTCAATGCCAACATGGCGGTTCTTTCTACTGTACCACAGAAGAACGACGTCATCATCTATGATGAGTTAATTCACACGTCTTGCCGAGAAGGAATTCGTGTTTCGGCCCGCGCCTCCTATCGCTTCTCTCACAATTCGGTGGCTTCCTTTGAGGAATGCCTCCGCGGCGTCCTTCAGAAACATCCTCAAATTACTCAGGGGACTTCTACAGTATTCGTTGTAGTGGAGAGCCTGTACAGCATGGACGGAGATTTCTGTTCTTTAACAGAGATTGTGGAATTGGTGGAGACTCTCGTTCCCGCCGGGCACGCGCACATTGTCGTGGATGAAGCTCACACATCGGGTATATGTGGACCCAACGGGACGGGATATGTCTCGCACCTAGGTTTGAATGATCGCGTTCATACGAAGGTCCATACGTTTGGTAAAGGGTGGGGGTTTCACGGAGGTATGTTTGCTTGTCTATAGTCTCGGTGTATACTTTGGCACTTAACACCAACGTGGGTCCTGTTTCACAGCCGTCGTGTTGACGTCGCCGATCATAAGGAATTACTTGATTAATTTCGCGAAGAGCGTTGTGTATTCAACCTCGTTGCCATACTC
>JBBPJL010000144.1:0-27464 GCA_038088675.1 Xanthoconium separans | reverse complement strand
GCGAAAGGAAGCGTTGGCATACAAGGCAGTTCGCAACGCATTGCGTTCACCACACACGACCGACGACGCAGCCAAGGCCGTCTTTGACAAGGTTCGTTCGCCCTTGAGCATGCCAGTGCGTCGCGATTGAGGCGGCATACAGGTCTTTAATGCGGATATCAACAACTTGCTCTCCATGGCGGACATGTGGCGTTCGAGAGAAAAGCCGACGCCACTCGACTTTGATGCTATTCTGGACGGTAGCTTCGTGGTCAGAGAACCCAGCAGGAACACGGCGTCGTCCTCAAACTCCAAGGGGAACGTCAATGGGCACGCTCATGCTGACGCTACTTCCTCGTCCAACGGACATGGAGGACTTAAAGACCAGCGTGCGCTGAGCCTTCAAGATAACCTTGCCCTCTTCGTGTCCAGGTATATTCTCAATTCACTGCGTGGTCGGTGTTTGATGTAAGGATGTCAGTACCAATCGATTAGCGTCGCGCGTGCGTGCGGGAGAAGAAACCATCTCGTTTGACAAGGATGACGACGACACGCTGGATTTCGTCACCTCCGCCTCAAATCTCCGTTCAGCCGCATATTACATCGAACCCAAGACACGCTGGCAAGTCAAAGGTATATACACTTCACCCATCCCACACGTTCCCCCTCCCAAATCAGCATCGCTGACATACGTACGTCGATACAGAAATGGCCGGCAACATCATTCCCGCGATTGCGACGACGAACGCGATCATATCGGGCCTGATCGTGTTACAAGCGCTGCACCTCCTGCGCAAGTCGTACACCGCGCTCAAGAACGTCCACGTGCAGTTCAAACCGGCTGTTCCGCTGAGCACGGTGAACCTTTGTCCGCCGAACCACAAGTGTGGCGTCTGCAGAGACACGTACGTCAAAGTACAGTGCGACCCATCACGCGTGACGCTCGGCGCGTTGGTGGACGGCGTGCTGGGCGACGGTGCGGACGGCGACGGCGGGACCGGCGGGACCGGCCCACGCGACGTGAGCGTCTACGAGGACAAGCGGATCCTGAGCGACCCCGACTTTACGGACAACCACGATCGGACGCTAGACAGTCTTGGCGTCACCCGGGGCAAGTTTATCACGATCGTAGACGAGGAAGGGGCGTGGGGGACGATCGGGGTGGGCTTGTGCGAGCTTCCGTGCGGTGCCTTTTTTTTATGATGACGATGATTTTGTTGACGATGACGACCGTGGTGACAGACCAAATCATGCGACGGATGCGCCGGCGTTGGTGTTGCCTGCGTCGTTGCCGATACCGCCGTTCCATCCTCCACGCGTGTCTGCGACGCCGACCCCCCCTGCGCCGTCCCGGAAACGGAGCGCACCCGAGGCGGATGACGTCGCCGCGGCCGAACCGTTGGCCAAGCGCGCCAAGACGAACGGTGCGTCGTCGTCGTCGTCCACAATATCGGCATCGGTCGGGTTGTTGAAGAGCCCGAGCAAGCGGAAAAAGTTGGAAGAGGATGGGTTGGTCATGTTGGATGGGGCGACGGACGGGATGGAGAGGGAGGACGTGATCGAGATCGATTGAGGCCAATGTTGTGATGGCTTTATATTACTTGGTTTGTGTCGTGCAGTCGTCGTCGTCTGTTGCATAATGATTACTAGTTACTTGGACACATGGGGTTCAACC
This sequence comes from Xanthoconium separans, assembly GCA_038088675.1. Classification (NCBI taxonomy): domain Eukaryota; kingdom Fungi; phylum Basidiomycota; class Agaricomycetes; order Boletales; family Boletaceae; genus Xanthoconium; species Xanthoconium separans. The sequence goes on along the minus strand of JBBPJL010000144.1, from coordinate 25,810 downwards.
GAGCGATCATGGGGTGATATGGAACTAGGTAATGACAAGGCAGGAGGAAGACACGGTGAGGTACTGGATAAGAGCAGTCGTGGATAACTTGGGCGCAGACAGTACGAATAAACACACATTTCTTCAGGTACGATTATGAAACATCACTGGATGAAGTTTCAGGTTTAATTTTGGCGTTGTGTTGGACAGCCTTGTCGCAAGATGGGATTGTTAGTAGATGATTCGACTTGAGCAAGGGGATGTGGGCATCTAATATCAACCGACCACACTGAAACGAACCTATGAACACTGGCAGGCGTACAACGAAATACGACCGTAGAGGTCTGTTCGGACACATTATAAAAACAAACATCCCATTTTGAACGAGATATTATGTGATAGACGGTGACAGGATTCTTTATTCAGGATGGTACTCTAACCAGACCAATTGTATCCTCAAGATCAGGTATGTCTACGCTGAATCTGAACCATCTACTGTATCAATATCAAACTACCAAGCAGGCAAGTTGTAAGTGTATCATCGTGGATCCTGCGTCCCAGATTCCTCCACATTACGGTTTGCTAACGAGGTGTTGTCATATGAGCGGAGGGGACAGGTTTTTACAGACCAAGAAATGAAATTCGACGCCTGCAGAAGGGAACGTTCATCTGTGGGTGCGTCACCCATCCTTGGCCGGTCGGAGTGACAACGATTTCATTCCTATCGGTGTACAGTGAATCAAAAGACGGCTTCGGGTCTCGATCACGCTGTACGTGACTTTGTAACCTAGGAGCTAGCTTGGGTGAGCCCACCTTTGACAAACCGCCTTCATCGGGTCCAGGAGGATCTTGGTATTTGTAACCGTAGTTACTAGCCAAATAAAACATATGGCACAAAGTCGTCTGCATTGCTTCGATTGACGCATGCGTGGTTGTCTCGAGGTGTGGGATGCGCAAGTCTTGTTCGAGACTAGTGTGTAACGCTCAGCGCGATGATCGGTCAAAGCGCAACGGTAGTGGTATGGGGCCGTGGGTAAATCGGTTTCGATACCATCCAATCTCACCAACAGCCACTCCCCAGCTCACGTCATTGGGTGAGCACAGTGGTTTCTGTGGACAGGTGGTGAGCATCAATTACAGAACTTCCCTGACTTGTAGGTTAGACCGGTGGTCGGCAAAGCGTCCACAGCGGACGTACGATTGAGATAATAGTAGGGTTGCTGACTAAGCATGCCATTTTTTCGATCGCTATCTGCACTTGCAACTCGGTTCGGCATAGAAGCCAAAATGACACACAGTCATACTACTAAACAGGTTCGCGATATCATACCCCCCGTGTGATAAGGGAGCTTCTTTATTCGCATTCCCTACGCGTCGTCGGTCAAACAATCGGTCGTTCCACCAACTGCATCGGCCTAGCAATGGATTCTTTGCAGACTGGACAAGGGGGTTATGCTCAGCTAAAGAGTAATGATGCGATTGTCTCCCACCTTGCAAAGCAAGACAAGATTCCGTGGTACAACAAACCAAACCTTCGACTCTTGTACTTCTTGATGGCTCCGACCTGTCTAGGAGTGGAGATGACAAGTGGGCAAGTATCCTCTGCGTGATGCTTCCATAAGTTATACTGATAGTAGCAACAAAGTTTTGACGCGTCCATGGTAAATGGCCTGCAAGCTGTGCCCTCATGGCTCGAGTGTAAGAGATCGCCTCCTTAGCGAGTCAGAATGGACTGACTCTGGTGACAGATTACCATCATCCTCGTTCTGCCTCGCTTGGTCTCATGGTTTCTATGTACTCTCTGGGTTCCGTTGCTGCGGCTCCGTTCGTTGCGCCTGTTGTTGACAAGATCGGGAGGAGATACCCCATCTTGCTTGGGGGTCTAATCTCAATAGTTGGGAGCATGGTTCAAGGATCTGCGTTAAACTGTACGTGGTCAATATTTTCAAAGCTTGCGGACGCATTCTTTAGCGCATCACTAGTCACAATGTTTGTCGCTGCTCGTTTCATCCTTGGATTTGCCAACGTCTTCTGCGTCGTAGCTGCCTCGTCTCTCATTGGAGGTAGGACGACGTGAATTTGACTTTGATGCAAGGTATTGAATTATTTGGAGAACTCTCGCATCCCAAGGAACGAGCGGTCATGAACTCCATGTTTATCATCTTTTACGAACTTGGTAAATCGACGATCATACACCTTCGTGTAGGGCGTTCGAACTAATTTATCTTAGGTGCTATGGCTGCTGCTGCGGTGACCCTTGGGACGTTTGCCATGACGAGTAACTTGGGGTGGAGAATTCCATCATTTTGTCAGGTATTCCCTTCTCTCCTTCAAGTCTCCATCATCTGGTTCCTTCCAGAATCACCTCGCTGGCTCGTCTCAAGGGGAAGAGGGAGTGAGGCATACGCCATCCTCGTCAAGTATCATGCAGAAGGAGATGAACACTCGGAATTTGTTCAGGCTGAGTACAGCCAGATCAAGGAAACTCTTACAGCAGAACTGAAGATTACCCGGATGAACCAGGGGGTATTTTCGACGGGAATGCGAAGGCGGGTTATCATCGCCAGTTTTCTCGGATTGTTTACCCATTGGAGTGGATCTGGGCTGATTGGGTACGTCTCAACTTTTCTACTGCTGAATGATGTGCTATAAGAAAACATTTGTTGTACCGACAGACACTTTCTCTCTCCAATTCTAGACAACATTGGCATTCACGATAACCGGACGAAGAATGTCATCAATCTTTCCAGATTTTGCTGGGGCTTCGTTAATGGTACATTCGCTGCATTAATAGTGCCTCGATACCCTCGACGGAGAGTATTCCTGGTGAGTAATGCGAAATTCCGACGATATGTAGATGCTGTCCTTCTAATTCTCCTGCAGACATGTGCTATCTCTCTCCTTCTCATATTTTTGGTGTGGACTGTAGCTAGTGCAGAGTATTCAGTCAGTCAAAACAAGGTCTCAGCTCAAGTAGTGCTCGTGTGAGTATTTCAAGTCAACGAAGCCAGGATTCTCATTCTCACCACACGTCCGTAGCCTCATCTTCTTGTACAGTCCGGCTTACAACATAGGACTTAATTCCGTGCCTTTCAGTACGCATCACTTCTCCCCCTTCGTATGCGTCTCACTGAGATGCGAACAGCTTACTTGGTCGAGCTTTTCCCATTCCATGTCCGAGCTAGAGGTATTGCCTTGTATCAGTGGTGGTCCCGCGGTGCGGCATTCACTAACCAGTTCGCGAATCCCATCGGGATCGATCTCGCAGGTGTGTCTGTCCGTTTCATTCATCCAACGTGTAGTCTCAATAAAGTCGGTGGGGGGACAGGTTGGAAATGGTATATCGTGTAAGTTCTCCTTTTGGGGCCGTGCGCGCGCACGGGGTTAAAATGGACGCTAGCTATTGTGTTTGGCTCGCTTTCGAGGCTGTGTTTATCTACACCATGTTCCCCGAGACGTCGGGGCGCACGCTTGAGGAGCTTACGTTCTGTAAGTGTCCCACTTTCTCTGAGAAAGATGGACATCTTCTCATTCACGCCCCAATAGTGTATGAGGAAGAACGGGAAGCGTTCATGCAGAGTGGGGCTGCGACACTGTGTGAACGTCGTGAAACTGAGACGTATGGTACGATGGAGAATAGGACCCGAAGGGCTGTTCATGGTGAGCAGTAGATGAGTGGGTTGGATATTGCATCCTCGTTGAGACAACGCACTTCAACCCCGTCCAAAACGCTGTGGAACGACAGGAAAGCAGTATCGAGACACTTCCAGTCGGACCCAGTCACCTCTGGACTAACTTTAGTTGTTGTCGTGATCTCAATGCAAGTTTACTGGTGTCTCGTTGATGTCCATATAGAACGAAATTCAACAAAGTGATCGTCACAATCTCCAGCAAGGAATCTATATATGGAGACCCCAAGCAATCATTGCTATATTGTCTTTAGCCTACCCAAGGCGCAAATTGCAAAGAGCGGCATACCGGTGCAAAATTTCGATAGGTGGATAAATGAGCGACATTTCACAATCAAGACTATAGTCGTCCAGCGATTCTTTAAGTCTATAAGCCCCATCGTTAACGCACGTCACGAGGCAGAACAAACAGGTGGGCCCCACTCACAACGACATCGTACATCGACCCCGGAGAACGGAAAAGCTGCCTCGCCACCCCATTCTGGAACGCGCGTCCAAGGACACGTCGATGCGTTTCCGTGAGCGGAGCCTCTAACGTGAATGTATGCTGTTCTATTGTGGAATGGAGTCTGCTAAACGAGAATGCAAGTTGCCCGGGCATGGGGACCGAGAGCGAGCGTGTCTTCGGAGCGTGGGGTTCAGGCCATCGGCGTCTTCGCGACAACTTTCTTCCACTGCGGCTGCCCGCCTTCGTGTACCCCATGGCATCTTCAGCGTGCGGGCGCCCTTGTCATATGTGCGACCAACACTTTCGTCGACGGTATTCGTGTCGTGAGGATGCGAAAGGATGAGTGGAAAGTGACAAGAACAAGATGGGTGTGTCTCCCTAATATCAACAACGTTAGGAATGGAAACTCGGGACGCTCTCCTGGAGGAGACGTGAGGAGGGGTGTTAAGCGCGTGCGCTTGCTAAAAGGAAACATGTTGGGCGAGTGAGGAATGGGGCCCGCATCGTGTGTATCCGCAAAACCTCACCATAGTATGGTGCAAGCTGACGAGCGGTTTGGCAAGTGCGGCATCCAAGGTCTTTGGTGCGTTTGATCCGACGCTGCCAAGACACCCTCCGATACCTATTCACCGGTGTGTGGTGTAGAAACGCGTGCTTCAAGGCGTCCGCACTCACGAGTCACCGGGTCCTCTCGTGAGTACGTGCGTGGTTCCACAATCGCCATGCGTCGCCGACGCAGAGGACTAAGCACCTGGCATAGCAGGAGGACGCAGACCCGGGCGAGTGCGTGCCGGTTGTCCGAGTAATTACATAAGTGGCCCGTACAATGTACGCTGCCGGGCCCATTCTCCCACCGCACAGCACATTCGCAGGCTTGTGGATATTGCTGCTGGACGTATAACGGCATACCAGCATCTGTCCTCAACCGCATTTCTGCTTGAAGCGGGCTGTCTGGCATGGTATCGAAAGGTACAGTTCTCTTTTCGGTGTATGCAACTACTATGTAACCAATGTATCTGGAAGCTCACCGGTTGCATTTGCGGGCACATGCTCTTGCCAACAAGTTCAAGCGGGGCAGGGCGACAGACATTTATATCGACAAAGCAATCGACCTTGATCGCAAAGCACTGAAAATTAGCCGACCGGACCACTCTGACAGAGCTCCATCATTGACCTGGCTTGCAATCCATCTCCGTGATCGCTATGACCGATTTGGAGGTATGGGAGACCTGGAGGAAGCCATTGTCCTTGACCGAGAAGCCCTTGAGCTTCGACCACAAGGTCACCCTGATCGGTCAACGTCTTTGTACAACCTTTCCATTGGTCTTTCCACTCGGTACGACCAGCTCGGGGTCATGGAGGACCTCAGCGAAGCTATTGTCCTTGGCCGAGAAGCGCTCGACCTTCTACCACGAGGTCACCCTGATCGGTCAATGTCTTTGTACGACCTTGCGATTGGTCTCTCCACTCGGTACGACCAGCTCGGGGTCATGGATGACCTCAACGAAGCAATTATGCTTGACCGAGAAGCCCTTGAGCTTCGACCGCGAGGTCACCCTGATCGGTCAATGTCGTTGAATAACCTTGGACTCGGTCTCTCCACTCGGTACGACCAGCTCAGGGTCATGGATGACCTCAACGGAGCCATTGTCCTTGACCGAGAAGCCCTTGGGCTTCGACCGCGAGGTCACCCTGATCGGTCAATGTCATTGAATAACCTTGCGCTTGGCCTCTCCACTCGGTACAACCAGCTAGGAGTCATGGAGGACCTCAGCGAAGCCATTGTCCTTGACCGAGAAGCCGTTGAACTTCGACCGCAAGGTGACCCTGATCGGTCATCGTCGTTGAACAACCTTGCAACTTGTCTTTCCACTCGGTACGATCGGCTGGGGATCATGGAGGACCTCAACGAAGCCATTGTACTTCACCGAGAAGCCCTTGAGCTTCGACCGCAAGGTCACCCTGATCGGTCATTGTCGTTGAACAACCTTACAGGTTGTCTCTCCATACGGTATAAGCAGCTCGGGGTCATGGAGAATCTCAACGAAGCGGTTGTCCTTGGCGGAGAAGCCCTTGACCTTCGACCGCAAGGTCACCCTGACCGGTCATCATCCTTGAACAACCTTGCAGTTTCTCTTGCCACTCGGTATCAGCAGCTCGGGACCGTGGAGGACCTCAACGAAGCCATTGTTCTTGACCGAGAAGCCCTTGAGCTTCGACCGCAAGGTCACTCTGATCGGTCATCGTCGTTGAACAACCTTGCGAATCGTCTCATCACTCGGTATAAGCAGATTGGGGTCATGGAAGATCTCAACGAAGCCATTGTCTTTGGCCGAGAAGCTCTTGACCTTCTACCGCAAGGTCACCCTAATCGGTCATCATCATTGAACAACCTTGCAGGTTATCTCTCCACTCGGTATAAGCAGGTCAGGGTCTTGGAGGATCTCAACGAAGCGATTGTCCTTGAGCGAGAAGCTCTTGAGCTCCGACCGCAGGGTCACACTGATCGTTCATCGTCGTTGATCAACCTTACAGGTTGTCTCTCCATTCGGTACGACCAGCTCGGGGTCATGGAGGACCTCAGCGATGCCATCGACATTAGCCGAGAAGCCCTTGAGCTTCGACCGCGAGGTCACGCTGATCGGTCAATGTCTCTGAACACCCTTGCGGTTTGTCTCTGCACTCGGTATAAGCAACTCAGCTTCGTGGAGGACCTCGATGAAGCAATTGTCCTTGAGCGAGAAGCACTTGAACTTCGACCGCAAGGACATCCTCGTTGGTCAGCCGCATTGGACAATCTCGCGCGCTGTCTTTGTGATCGATTTAGAAGGTCACAACAGTTGCAGGATAAGGAAGAGGCATTCAATCTCTACGCCCAAATGGTGGATCACCCCAATGTCATTTCTTCCAGTGATATTTCTGCTGTCAAGACGTGGATCCGTGTGGCTGAAGAATTTCAGCATATAACAACTCTTCTCGCGTATGAAACCTCCCTCCGCCTACTCACTCAACATCTTGCCACTCTACCGTCATTGCCCCGCCATCTCCCCATCCTGAAGGAACTTTCATCCTCGCTTGCTGTGGATGCATTCTCAGCTTGTCTCAGAAACTGTTCCCCCGTCAAGGCAGTCGAACTTTTAGAACAGGGTCGGGGTCTCTTTTGGAGTCAGCTCACTCGCCTCCGCTCTCCTCTTGATGATCTCATTGTATCTGGGATGGCAGGAAAGCTGTTGGCTGTTCAGTTCACGCGACTCGCCTCACGAATTCGTGATGCCTCCGACTCGCCTGGTCCACATCAGCATGAGCAACTGTATCATCTCAACTTCGAGATGCACAGAGTCATCACTGAAATCCGCAGTTTGCCTGGTTTCTGTAGATTTCTTCTTCCGCCTCTCTTCGTAGATCTCCAACGCGCAGCCAGCGGGGGACCTGTTATCATCGTCAATGCAAGCCAGTACAGTTGTGACGCCCTCGTCATCTTGCTCGATCGCGATCCTGTTCACATTCCATTTCAGATCACGCAAGAATCTGTCCGCGACCTGGCGAACGAGCTTCATATTTTGACTGAGCGTGCAATGAGGGTCGACATGACTCGGGCGCTCGCGTCCTTTTTACGGAAACTCTGGGATCAGATCGTTTCACCCGTTGTCGAGTTCCTCCATACAACTTGTTCGCCTCACTCGCGCATTTGGTGGTGTCCTACTGCCGATTTTTCTCAACTCCCCTTGCACGCGGCTGGTCCATACCGGAAAGGTCAACGAAATCTCCCAGAACTTTACATCTCATCCTACACTCCCACTCTGACCGCCCTTATTCGCGCTAGACAGCGCGATCCATCAAACCTTTCGAGCATAAAGAGGAACTTTGTTGCAATCGGCCAAGCCAACGCTGCTGGCCAAGGGGCTCTCCTTTCCGTAGGAGCTGAACTGGCCAATATCGGTCAGCTCATCGGCGACGTCGCCACTTTCACGCAACTCGTCGGAGAAGAGTCTCGTATAGCCAGCGTCATCGAACAGCTCGGCAACAACGAATGGGTCCACTTTGCATGCCACGGTCTTCCAAATCAAAAACAACCGTTCGAGTCCGCGTTTGCCCTGCGCGACGGACATTTTACGATCGAACGCCTGATAGGTTGTGATTTGAAGAACGCCGAATTCGCGTACCTCTCTGCGTGTCATACGACCGTCGGCGACGAAGAGGGTCCGGACGAGGTGATCCATCTCGCGTCGGCGATGCAGTTCATTGGGTTTCGTTCGGTGATCGGCACGATGTGGGCGGTGGATGACGGTGAGACGAACAAGATCACGTCGACGTTTTATAAACATATGGTGGACGCGTCTGGTCGTCTGGATCACACGCGCGCGGCGTATGCGTTGAACAAGACGATGCGGACTGTGAATGTCCTGTTGGATCAACGGATTCTATACGTTCATCTCGGTGCCTAGTTTGTGTACACCCTCGTTCGCGTCATCATTGCTCCTCTCTTCTCTTCCCTCTCTTTTACGTTGTTCGCGCTTATTACGACAATTGCTATGTTGCGTATACGTTTGAATTTACTGACACACTGGAGGACGATGACTTGTTAAGATGACGAGCTTTGGAAAGGTGACTGTTAGGGGTGAAGTCCACGGCATCACCAAGGCTCGGAATCGTAGGTTGAGCGAGAGACGGGATCGACTGACTTGGCCTTGACCCGATCGGCTCAGAAAGAGGAATGGGGGTCATTCTCAACTGGCCCACAGCCCAAGCGCCCTCTCCGTCCTACAACAACACGCAATTCACCACCGCGTTCGTCCAGTCGTTCGTGTCCCTCGCCAAGTACTATGGCATCAACGTCAAATTCGACCCGAGCAACGTCGCCCCGCATTGGGACAAATACGACATGGGAGAGACGGAGATGTTGTTCAATCGTACCGAGGCCGATGCGCGTACGTACCTTTTTTTTTCTCGTGCTGCATTATCGGCGTCAAATCCTGACTTGGGGTTCTGCCGTGTTGCGTACTTTGGTATGTTTTGGTCGACGGTGACCGGTCCAACTGTGCAGTGACTGCGTCAGAATAGATTAGAATGACCCAGAGGCATTGCATTGATGCTGTATCATAGCGACGCCACGCGTCACTGTAAGCGATTCTTACTTTGGACGATCAGGCATCCCGAGATGCAATATCATTGTAAAACGATCAACTTTGCTGTGGCTTGGAAACCGAAAAAAAAAAGTTCAAGGAGAAATGTTCCAGTTGTAATTCGACGGTCCTAGTGGAACGGAAACTGGGCGGCTGACCGCCCGACTTCATATATGTCAAAGAGATGAAACTTGTTTGCAGGGGTACAACGGTTACCCGAACAAGTTCAAGTTTGGGATCCGACATGGGGAGCTGGAAAATCAATGTGTGAGCAACTTGAAGTCGTCCAGAAGGGGCAAAAAAGAGAGCTACTGCTTCGCCAACAATAACCTTGTTCTTGTTGGGTGGCTACACGTTTCCAGATGCATCCTTAGGATTCTTCTCGTTTGTCGCTCAAGCGTGTCGTCTTCCGGATGGATGCGAGGGATGGCGACGCAGATGAGGTGCCAAGAGATGGCAAGACAAGTAGAAACTCCATTGGCGTCGATTACAGATCAATCTATGGTCGAAGGATCAGGAGTGTGCCAGTGCCAGACTTGAGGTGAGCACTGGACGTATTCGGAGGAGATTGATGCTCACACGACTTGCACACGACGACCTCCATGTCCTCTCCCTGGCTCTACAATCCGAGCTGTTCCTCATTGGCGTGTCTGGCAACACCAGATGCAAGTGCAGATATACCTCGCCTTTGAACGTTGCCCCGAGTAGTGAAGGAGGACCGATGAGCATAGGTCTCTGCGAGAACGTTTGGGGAAGATGCGTGAGAACGGGCCAACGTACCCACAAATGCAACTAGACGACAAGAACTTCATATATTGGATGGCTGAGACGTGGCCCTGAGCGATGCAAAAAAACTCGAGTCAAACGGAGTTCTTGAAACTGTCTTTCACTGCTCCTTATCAGTTCCCCGAATCTAGGACTCGGAAAGCTACGGACCCGTACAAGGAATACGCTACCTGGACTCAAACGCTATATACTGTCAAGCAACACAACTTCCAGCGACCGTTGTAGCCCCCCGGTCAAAGATCGGACAACTGCCGTCTCGAGATGGGACTCGTCCCACAGACATCATCGCTTCAGGTAAAGGTTCCACATGATGTAACAAAGGTCTAAGGAGATGCACTGACACTGATCCGAGTTCGCATTTCGTCTATTCATGGTGTCTCAAGGTCAATGACATGGTAGGCAGCTTACAATTATTTGATGGTTGCTCAGTCGCACAAGAAGTGATACGCCCAAGACACATCATTTACATCAATGAACACCGCAAACTTTTGTGTGACGCTAATGGCTGCTTCCTGTGCAGGTGCTGTCTTTGTTCTTTTTACGGTGACGAAGGCATGCCCACTAGCTCAAATTCAGGTGAAGACCGTCTTTCTGGACAGCGCTCGTAAGCTATCGTAACAGGTCATCCGAACGTCGGAACATCGATAGACCCAGTCAAATACAGTGGTGGTGAGCGAGGCCCTTATCTCCCAAATGCGTGCTTGAAAGTGACTAGAACTCCACAGTCACAGCTGCGAACGGAGATTTGTGCTCTCTATCACGGACTCGCGATATCCATCACCAAGTAAGACTATTTGGTGTTCTTCAGTGGAGGCATTTCGAATCTGGTTCACCCTCCTGACATATGACTGTATATTTAAGAGAGCTGTGATGTACGGCAAGGTTGTCCTATATTAGCAGACCTTATATTGCGCGCTGATCCGAGTTTCCCATCTAGCATGTTTCATCCTCCGTAGCGCCTTGAGATCGATGGAACGGTATGGCGATCTAAAGAATTGTCTGGTCACCGCTTGATCCCTAATATTGATACGACCAAGGCATCAATGAAAAATGTGAACTATGGACAGTCTGCCTTTGTTCTTTTTCACGGTGATGAGAGCATCCTCACATAGCCTCAGCATCAGTTGACCGACACATGGGTAGCCCACTCTTTACCTCACTCGAGTGTATCGACGACGCGCGTCTGGATATTAACGATCATCTCACGCCACGCGAAGAAGGCGATAAATAGCCCACGTCTTCCTCAGGTTGAGCACCAGTTCCATCCCATCAAAGCTATCCTCGTTTTTCTCACATTTATGGCCACCGATCTACTGTCCGCTTTGAAGCTTGTCGTTCTAAACGATTATGCATCCCGTACGACCGCTGATAGTCTGCAATGATCAATCTAACACACAGATTCAGTTTTTATTGTCACAGCCGTTGGATATGATTATCGTGAGTGATGCTGTCCCCGCAACTGTCTACTCACCACTGGAATGTCAAATCTGTAGTCCTCACATTCTCAGCCGAGGTACGCCATTTCGTCTCTGAAACCCTTTCACATTTAACGAGCTACCAAGGTCGAGTACATTTGGGTATGGGGTGCTCTATCGTCATTCGTCAATGTCCTTGATAATGCTGTAGTGCCGACCCTGGTCCTGGGTCTCTACCATGTTTGTCATAGTGTGTACCACTTTTGTAGCATTGGCCACACATTTTGAACCTGTTCCAACAGGTCCGTTACGTCGGTCTGTGGATAGTGATGTAGGTCAAGTTTCAGCACGTCTTAAACACGGCTAACTCTAATTCCATTTCCAAGGCTTAGCGCACTCGGTATGTGTTCAAGGGCCCAACCAGAGTTCATTTCATTCGACAAGTACATCCTTAGGTGGAAGCACCTTCTTTCCTGGTCCTCTAGAAGTAGGTTTCTTCGAACCATTCCTGTTTTAACTTGGCTCACTACTAATGACGCTGTTCTGGCAGGCGTGCGTACCCAATTTTTCCAAGCGAACAATGGTTGTTAAAGTGTGAAATAGCTGTGAGTATATCCGCTTACTTTCAATTATCATGTAGTAATGAGAGTGCATTTTTAAAGGCTTTGTGTTTAATATAGCGGGGGGTTGGGCATTCTTGCCGTTCCTTCTAGCTACCGATTGTGAGTAGTCCTTTGTACTCTGAGCCTGTCTCCCACCATATATGTTAATAATGGTCACAGATGTAATGATTCTGCGCGTTTACACAATGTGGAATCAATCAAGGACAATCCATTATATCCTGCTCTTCATTTATGTGGTACAAACCATCCCCTCCATTGTTGTGTATGGAATCTATTATAATTCCAACCACTTGTCAGGTACGTAGTGTGCAATTTGGATGTCAATACAATGGCTGATTTCGCCAAACTTCCCATGCCTCAGAAACAATTGTCAAAATTTCCACCTTTACCTTTTGCAGTTCCTCGTTTTTCGATCTTCCACCAATGATTAACCAGCCTGTTGTATTCCCACGATTTGCCCTTGCTGCTGTGCTGGTGATTCTCGCCATCATTCAAACCTTGAAGCAATCAGTAGAAATGTACCAGGTGACGAAGAAATGGCAGCTGAACCGCTACATGCAGCTACTGATCAAAGACGGAATTCTCTATTTCTTGGCGTATGTCCTGATCATTCCTGCGAATCCACTTCCACCCATGCTTCTGACCCTCACAACGATTCACAAGTACTGACGCATGATTCCATACTGCTAGGAATATTTTCTACCAAATTATTGGCCTGCTTGCCGTTGAACCGAATACTATACCGAGTGATACCTTTGGCCTCTTCCTGACGACGCTTAGTTATGTCATACTCTTTCCTCTCATCCCCCGGTTCATCATCAGCATACGAGAGCTGTATGATCTTCAAACTCGCTGCCACATTGACACCGGGTTTGGTGTGCGTTCGCAGTTGAATGCTTCCCCGGATGCCACCGTGTCCGCGATGGTATTCATCGATGTGGGGCAGAATCCTCCTGCGGAAGAAAACAGGGAAAACGCGGGTGGTATCGAAGAGGTGGTTGAGGATTCTAGAATGCCCGTTCAGGTTTGAACGAGGATGCTTGTCGCTCGAACGTCGAGTCGCCATGTCAGGTTTGAAAGTTAGAGGTGGTTGGTTCGGGTCGGTGAAGCCTCACATAGCGAAACAGATACGCGCATATATCTGTATCTTTTAGACGACACGTACTATTTATACGATCATGCTTGGACAAAAAAGGGTGGCGACATTGCGCGCGTTTTCAAGAGTTGTTCGCGCTTATTATGACAATTGCTACATTGCGTATACGTATGGCTTTACTGACACACTGAGGGACAACGACTTGTTAAGATGACGAGCTTTGGAAAGGTGGCCGTCAAGGGTGAAGCCCAGAACATCACCAAGGCTCAGAATCGTCGAACGTCGAGTCGCCATGTCAGGTTTGAAAGTAGAGGTGGTTGGTTCGGGTCGGCGAAGCCTCATATGGCAAGACACGCGCATATATCTGCATCTTTTAGACGACACGTACTATTTATACGACCGTGCTTGGACAAAAAATGGTGGCGACATCGCGTGCGTTTTCAAAGATGTCGCAGAATGGCATGGATTGCTAGTCGTCGCTAGATGGGACTAAAGAACATACTTGGGGCCCAATGCATACCACTCCAGCCACCATGCGTTGGCATGCAACCGACGGCGGCCCATCGTTGATAGAGACAAGAGAACATCCGATCCTTGATGCTGATGGCGCGAACACACAGCAGGCCCGGTGCGCCTTCTGCTTGTCTCGATCGACAAGCACATATAGACGATGGATCCGTCATCGTTGGCGCTGACGAGCATGCCTAGTTATGAGCCCTTCTCGAGGCGCATCCAAGCACAGTACTCGCTCGATGCGACCGGCGGGGAACGTTCGATGCCACGCGTCCATCCAAGGGCAGTGATCGTGCGGTGCCGCTTACATGGCCTGTATCGACGGAGGCCTCGACATCGCGACGTCGAACTAGCGCCTGTTGTGTGTACGCGCGCCTGCGTGTCATGGAAACGAGTGAATGTCGCTTACCAAGGCCGAGTCTCCAAAGAGGTGCCAGTCAACACGACAATGGGTAAGTTCTCTTCTACCGCCGTACAACGTTGTCCGAATAGCTGGATGGCGCATACAGACACATCGAAACGATGCTAAAGGCGAAGGCTATCAAGCATCGTGGGAACGAGTCGAAGGGAGTACTCACGTTTTCGCCTCTGCCGCTCGACTTGCTAGGTTGGAGAAGGTGCTTGTTCTTCGTCACCGGTGCTGCGCGGCACATTGGGGTCGACGAGGTTCATCTGCAGAAAGAGAGGTTAGAATAAAAAATATGCGAGCTTCTTGATCCAGTCATCATGCATCGTGTACCATTATACGATGTCTGACAGTTCCACTGAAGGTTTGTATGACATTGGACATGGCTAGTCGACGGATTTCCAAAGGTGCGTTGTCACGTGACAATGCAACTTGGTTTGCGTGGAGTCTACGGAAAAACGACCACCCACCAGTTTGTCGTCCCAGCGGCCGAAACTGCACCCACCCCTGCGGAGACAGACAATGACGAGGCACCTCAAAGTCTTATGTCACTTTGCTGAAAATTTCTCCGTGGACATTTCGGACGAACGAATGGGAGCCATTAATCGTGGTCTACTGACACAACGGCTCTGGGAAGACCCCAAATATGTCAGGGCGTTCTTCGAAGCTGGCGGATGAGGCATGGTGCGTCTTTTTCTCAGATTCATAATGCTCATCGTTCGAACCTCGTTAGGCTGGTTGAACCCGTCAATCAAACCACGGAAACAGAAAGCCTTGTTCCTGGTGTATGCTACAAATTCACTCGCGAACTTGGGGAAATCAGGTTCGTGATCTTTTTGTTCACATGCACGCGTCATCATACCTGCGTGTATCCCAGATCGACGATCCACCCGACTTGGGGTGGATGTGTTGTTCGTACACATGACGTGTTTCCGCGAAGACGACTGATTCACGTTCGAGTCAATCATCGGGTCATGTGGGCCGGCGTCGTTGTTGGTCCTGACCAGAATCAGGTCGAACATGCGGTTGAGATCTGGTTCGACTGGGTTTCTGGAAATAGAACCACTGTGAGTGTGCGTCGCATGTTTTGGTTAGATGTGTTTCACTAACAATCAGATACGGTCCAGCGTAGGTTGAGCGCGGATGCAAACGCGTTGTCCCTCTCATCCTCGTCTTTTCGTACGTGGTTTTCATTGCATGCCGCACCTCGTCCCTCTGACGATCCCATGCGCTCGTCAAAGTTAGTGTTGGCCCCCTCAGCGCAGAGTTTGCCACGTTGATCAACTCGTTGCGCACACAGGAAACCGAGATGGAGAAGCTAGAAGCGCAGCTCGACAACCTCGCCACGCACTCACCACTCATACCTGACTGTCTTTGCAATCATGCTGACAATCGCGTAACATCCCGTTCAGACGGCCGGAAGTCGTCACCCCTCTCTCTTTGGAGAGACCGCCCATCCGTTCGGATTTCGACGGCCTGTACTCCTCACGACATCGATCTGAACGTCAGCTACTGCGTGATTCCATTCGGGTTCTATGTACGGGCCACCTCGAGGGTCGCTGTCCTCGTCGTGTGTGTGTGCAATCCTCGGCACGATGCGTCCGAGTCACAGACCGTGGCAAAGGGGAATCACGCACGCACATCTCCGTTGACGACCTCTCCGGATTCAAGACACTGCCAGTTCAGAGAGACGCGGCTGACATATAGATGCATGTCGTACGAGTCAGAATAGCAGGGCGGATACTATATGCATGACGTCAGGGGTGAGCAAACCTTGTCTCTTCACGGGAGCGTGACTTAAAGTGATTCACCCAGCCACTTTACGACTGCCCCGACCCGACTATGTCCGTGGAGAACGTCCAACCCGTTCACTGTGAGGCCAACGGCCTCAGCGACAATACTGCACACACGCTCAGTCCTCCAAACAGGCAATGAGCATCCCAGGTCATCCCTTTCTGCATCCCGAGTCTCATGATCATTGCCGTCAGACGATGCACCGACGCAAACCGCAGAATGCAGCCGACGTCGGACCGCAGTCCGTAGCGGTCGATGACACGGCGGATCAAACGCGCCAGGCACAGGCCACAACTACAGCGTTCGCGGGCGAGACAGGTATGTATGTATGCGCGTCATCCGTTCTATTCCGAGACCCCACTTCCCTTGGCAGGCCAGAATGGCACGCACAGCGCTGACGGTGGCCATACCATCCCCTCCTTCAAGGAAATTCGGACGGTGGTCTCTGGGCTCCGGATCATCACAATAGAACTTGATGTCATTAACAAGAAGAATGAAACGGTGATGGAAGCTACCAAGGAGTTGCTAGCAGCCACCAAGAAGGCGTTGGAAGCAAACGACAACTTGGAGCCGGTGGAATCCCGCGCAAAGACGTTGGCAGTCGCCAATACGATAGTGGATACGATCGAGAAGATGGTGGATCCGAGCGAGAAGACGGCGGAGGCCAATAAGAAGACGTGGAAGCCTGCGAGAGGCTTGGAGCTGAACTCGCAGATCAAAAGCGCGGTGGATGCTTCTAAGAGGGTACAAATCAAGTTCGATGAGACGAGCTGAGCGGTCTTTGGGAGACCTTGTCGATCCTGAGGAGACCCATCCCGAGGCCGCAGTAAACTCACCGCTAGCGGATTCAGAGGAAGGGGACTTTTATCAGGATGTGTTCCGCTTCGGGTATGGACATGATGCCTAGCAGGCACAGCACAGCTCACAATATTGTATTTTTATCCATTCGGCGCATGTACACCTAGAAACACTTTGATATCACTCATCTTTGTCGACGGTGACACTGGCGCTCGAAAAGATACGGTGGCGGCGGGGCGGGTAACGAGGACGTACGCGTAATCGCCCGAAGTGGCCAGGCAGCGTAGGGGTGTGAGACGGACGCATGGGCGCGCATGTCCATCACGGGAGGCGGAGGCAGCGACGACGACGGCGGGCACATGCACGCAAGAGGTTGAGGCGGGGGCGCAGGGGACCGTACACAGGCGTCGTGTGACGTGCGAAGTGGCGACGATGACGACCACGGGTGCACCGGTGAGCGCTGAGCGCTGAGGACAGGTGAGTGGTGGACGACAGGCGTCGGTTGTGACGCGTGATTTACTTATGTAATTGAAAGATGTGGCGAGAAGCTTGTTGTTTCGACTCCCGAAAATAACTGAGAAATCTTTGGCAAAACATACATCAGTACTTGCTCGGTAAACGACGTTTCCAGAATAGTGTTGCAACTCTCGAGGCGACGTACTATGTTAGTGCGTTTCGCCCAAGTCGGATTCAGGCTAAATTACCACTTCGATCCGCCTCGCGACAGCACTTTAAATGCAGAACGTCCACGGCGTCGACTCGGAGCGCTGATAGAAGGGTTGAATCTAACCATACAAGTAAACAATGTCCATTGTTGCTTTTCGCGCCCATCACTGACAGCATGAAAGACACATTGTAGCGGCTCCATTTCCTTGGCAAGGCGACTTCTGGGCTGCCGATTACATCAAATAAGGATTTAGGCTGGCGGAATTGACACGACGTGAGGTAATTGAATCAGCAAGCCAAAATTTGCAGTTCGTTGACCTTGCACTAAACTTCCAAGCTCTCGGTGAATGGGGAAGAAACATAACTTGTTGTTTATTCATTCCTCCATCAAGACCAACGATTTCCGTGATCGTACGTTCTCTTACCTTTGAATCGGTTTACATAAATTATTTTGATATTCATGACTATGAAGTGTGGCAAACCTGGTTCCATTCGTGTGCGTGAGCAGGGGAGCGAAACATACAAAAGGGCGTCGACATCGCTCAACTGTCACAACACACCCATTCTCTGAGTGTTAATCATGTTTGCACGTCTTACCTCCGTCCTCATTGCGCTCATCGTCGCGACGCATGCCGTCACTGTCGCCCCGTCCCCTGATAAAAAATGCAAGGATGTATGCTGCCAGAAGGGCTCTCTTGTGCGTCACGTACTGTATTGTGTGCGTTGAGCCATGCTGACTTTTGCACGCGATCAGTATCCGACAGGGTGGAGTGGAACCGAGTGCAAGCTGGTCGAACATCACACTGGGGCGACGTGTCCCTATGAGTTCTGCTGCAACCAATATGTGAGTAACTCAAAGCTGCTACGGGCGTCCATCGGCATCGTCTGACTCCCGACGTTACAGTATCCAGAAGACCACCTCGCTTATGAATGCAATTGGCCCAAGGGTGTCCCCCATTGAGTTACGTCGAGGGGACCTAGCTTGTGAAGTGAACAGGAATGTCACGTTTTCTTGACTGTTTTCCCCATTCTACAATGTTAGGCCTCTCAGAACGAGTAGTCCTGTCGAATGAGGAGTGAAGTTGTGGGGTTTCGTGTCAACGATTCATTTGAGTACAGCCTTTGAAAGGCTTGCGACATAGAATGCGAGATCCGGAACTCCGAGGGAAGTGAACTAATTGCAAGGTTATTTTGTTCCTGCGCTCCTCATCCTCTCCAGGGTTAGCTCGGTACGCCGCATTGACCTACTCAAGTCATACTTACCTCCGACAGGAATATCCCCCGTGAAGAACAGCTGCAGTCTGTACTTTTCAGGCTTGGGACAAGACAACTTGCACTGCGACTTCATTCAGTCACGCGTAACGAGCATATTCTGTAAACTGTTTCAGGTAGACAGCCAAGCAATATAAAAGAGCATCGGTCTCACTCAGCCGCCTCAGACATCCTTCCTTTGAATGTTGATCATGTTGACACGTCTTACCTCCGTTCTCATTGCGCTCGTCGTCGCGGCGCATGCCATCGCTAGCCCCCCGTGCTCTGATTCCCGCACCAAAGTATGTTGCCAGGATGCCCAGGATGTGAGTCACGGTGTTGTCTGCTTGAGCCATGCTGACTGTTGCACGCAACCAGGTCCCGACTGGGTATCAAGGAACCCAATGCCAGCTGGCCGAACAGTACATTGGGAACTGTCCATATGAGATGTGTTGCAACATTTGGGTAAGTAGTCAAAAGTGCCGCTGGCCTTGGCCGCAGCGTCCTTCGGCATTGTCTGACGCCTGACATTTAATTACAGTTGCCAGAGCGCCACGTCGCAGCTAGTTGCACTACACCCCACAGCTCGTACTGAGTCAAGTAAGTCGAGGGGGGACCTAGTTTGTTGAAAAGTGAAGCGGAATGTCATGTTTCATCGGTCGGTTTCCTCTTGCCACATGTGACGCGTCTCAGATTTATGTAGTAGGCTCCTCGAAATGAGGAGTTTGAGTACAACGTTTCAATGGCTGGTGACTGCGAGATCGGAATTAAAAATACCCCCGATCAGTCGACCTCGTTGAATAATCTTGCAGTTCGTCTCACCGACCGGTACGACCAACTTGGGGCCATGGAGGAAGTCGAGAAAGCCATTGCCCTCGCTCGACCTTTGCCGAAAGATCATTGTGACCGATCAGTGTCATTGAGTAACCTCGCCGTTCATCTTGCGCGGTACAGCCAGCTTTTTCATACGTGATTGAAACGCAAAGGTCGACGTTCACAAACTTGTCCCAGCTTGAGAAGGAACGGCGGGAACCAGAGGATCGAGAGCAATGGATCCTCGACTGGAGCATCTGTATGGATATCATTACAACCATACTCTGAACCAGATTTCAGGGCTGGGATCTTTGCATACTAATGTTACACTCTGCACCAAAGGATCAGTCCGTCAGCGCGACGAAACCCTAGAAACGCGTTACATAAGCCTGCGAACAAAAACCACTACGTTAGTCCTACACGAAGACCGAAAACACGCGAAGCAAATGTTGTGTTAGCGCGTACGCGGGACATGGAAAATGCGCGTGTGCTGTGTGTGCTGTTCGACGGTGTGAAAGACAAAAAGAAATCATTTGTCAAGTAGCCGGATGAATGCCCTGTTTCACGACTGCCCTGTTTATGTAAGTAACGACCCCGACTTCACGAACGTCACCTTCGTCTTCGTCCATGAGCGAATCTGAAATGATCGGATATCCTTTGGCATCGACGATGATAGGAACCAAAGTCCCAATGGGACTGTCATCTCCTCCCCTTGGCCCGGATTCCGATATGGGCGGGTGAACTGATATACCCCGACCCCACTTTACCCATCCTCCTTCCATGGCCTCGCGGGCGTCGAACGAAAACAATTGGAGAAACCTCGCATACGCGTTGTAAAGGAACTCTCGTCGTCTGCGTCTTCCTCTTGGTAGCAATCGCGTTGTCTCCGCAGAACTTCATCACGCTTCCGGCGACCAAGTACATGCGGCATCATGGATGATTTCCTGTTTACGGCGCACGTACCGCTAGACGGCGGAACAACGGCTCCTCGTACTATACATTGAGTAGCATCGACGTGTGGGATTTCGACGCGGGAAGCGAAAAAGCATCGAAAGTGTCAATGATGGCGTCTTCGATAAAAGAACTCTCAAATGTCCTCGGACTAGTAGGCACACCGTCAAGAAAGGTGACTCGATTGATGGAGGTGGTTTTTCATTGTTTGTCCGACGCACCTCGTTCCCTCTGACGATTCTTTTGTCAATACTAGGGTGACTTGATTGATGGAGGTGGTTTTTCATTGTTTGTCTGACGCACCTCGTTCCCTCTGACGATTCTTTTGTCAATACTAGGGTGACTTGATTGATGAAGGTGGTTTTTCATTGTTTGTCTGATGCACCTCATTCCCTCTGACGATTCTTTTGTCAATACTAGGGTGACTTGATTGATGGAGGTGGTTTTTCATTGTTTGTCCGATGCACCTCATTCCCTCTGACGATTCTTTTGTCAATACTAGTGTTGACAACCTTGCTATGTGCTTGCCATTCGGAGTCCGACTGCCTGTAGTCCATGGATATTCCACGTGTTGTCCATGCTGCATGGCTTGAGGCAGCGAAGAATATTGCACTGATCCTCTGCCCCCAGGGTGCACACAACTCCTCACATCAATTTTGCACCCATGCCACCTACAACGGCATAGAGATGTATAACATTTTTCATGACATCCTGTCTCCACAGGATCCGAACGCAATGGTAAGCACCATCATCCCAAGGTTGTATTGGATGTTTGACGCACTGTTTTGTAGGTAACCCTGTTCTCAAGCATTCCGGCCCACCAAATGATGGCCCTTGCCCTCCATAATATAAGCCCTCTCATCAATGGCACATCTTTGCCAAATACCTTTTTTGGCATATATAACAGGGTTCTACTTGACAATGGTACCGTGCAGCATTGACTGCTTGATACAGCCTTCACCCATACCATGAACCTCATGGCGTCACTGGTGAGCCAATTTAGCCTGTGATTCCCTCAGGCTTACTTTAAGCACAGGTGGTACTCGTTCTCCAGACAAGTTATATTGGTAACTGAAAAATCTCAACCTTGTTCAAATGCAAGTTGAACGAGCTGAAGGCTATTTATGCATTCAATCAGAAGGGGTTTTGTGAGACACTTGCATGCTCCACAATTGGCGTTCCATGACCCTTGCAAGAGGTTGCACATTGGAATCTACTAAGGATTCTTCCAGATGCTCTTGTGATGTGAGATCGTCCTTTCCATTTCTGTAACATAGAAACAATAGTGTGTATATTCTCCCATTTGTGACAGGAATCACAGACAGACATTCTTCCAAATGTGTGTAAATTAAAGTTAGTAAATAATGGATGTTCAACATGTTTGGCGGTGTCACAGGTGTGATTGACAGCATTCCTATATCAACCAATTATATTGCCATCTTGCAGCCAGGCTTGGGCCGTCATTCCCATGGTGTTGTGAGAGGATGCATGCAGCCTTATGCAAAGCAGGAGAGTACAACAGCGCAATCAATCTGTTTCAAGCTGGGCCTTCCACGATAGCACAATCACCCGATCCATCTGTCCGATGTGAGTTGCATTCTTGTTACAAAGGCCATTTGTTTATTTTCCTGACAGTATGTTATGCTTACCGTGACAACTGGAGTAAACACAGTTGTGGAGGACAAATTAGAATGATAGTAAGACATCTGTTTGATAGTTGATGACTTAAGCAGAGCGAAGTCGTCGATGTCGCACTCAACCCTTGGAGAAGGGTCCTCTTGTGTCGATGCGAAGTCCTAGTTCTTCACAGGGAAAAGAGATGTGAGTGAGAAGAGAATGACTTCAGGGAAGTGAAACTCCAGTTAACGCGGTAGTTATTGCATAGAACTAGATTACTGTTATAAGTGCAAGGCTCGAGTATTTATACAACGAGAAATCTAGCACAGACCATCGGGTCCCATAGGAAGTAAGAGGTTCTGCTAGTCGGGACAAGAAGGATGAAGTGAAATTGGAAAGAAAACAGAGTTCCACTGTCTAGAAGGGTGGAATGTCGGCGAGCGGAACAAAAAGGATGTCATACTCGGAGGGAATTGCCGAGTGACAATACATCGTCGTATGGGAAGAATTGGAAAGACATCGGATGGGAGCAGTCCCATTGTGAGGAGTGAATGAGTCCATAGGAGAATTAAGGAAATAAACACGCCATAAGGAAAATCCGTAACATTACCCCCTCTCCATGGGTTGAAGTTCCACCTTTGAAATTAATCGCCCTCACTCATCTCTGCAATTGACCTCATAGTCTTTGAGGTCATATGAATCCTCGATCAACAGCTTTTTCCAGCAGTACTCTGGTGTATGCCCTTGGTGGCCGCAGCGTAGGCAAGTAAAGAAGGGGCAATCTTTCTGTGCATGGCCTGGTGCTGTTTTGCGACAGATGGGGCAAGTGTACTTGGGGCAGTCTGGTCGTATGTATATGGTCCGTGCCCCTACAAACAAAGCATTGGGTGTGATGGACATAGGGAGATGAGGTACGGGGGGTAGAGAGTCGGTCAATGTCAATGGGATTGGTTAAGGATCCAGCGGGTGGGGACGGTATTGAAGCCAGCATCTGACCTTTATTTCCTCGTTTGCCCTTGACATCTGATGAAGGCAGTCCTCCAATGATGATGAACTTTCTTTTGGCTTTGGGGGATCAAGAGGGAGAGGGAGAGGGATGGTGGGCAAGGGGGATTGAGGCCAGGAGTCGATCCACGAGTCCCCCATCAGCAAAGGGGTTCTCTCCATTAGCTCTGGGGCATATTCCTGAATGAGATCCCCCAGGGTTGACGCTTCCTTCATTGGGCTTACCAGGGGTTGGCACAGGAATGGGGGTATTGTTTTCTTTAGTGGACGAGGATAGTGGAGAGGATTCTCTGGTGGAGGTGGTGGAGGCGAGGTCTTCTTTGACAGAGGAGTCATTATTCCAGGATTGGAGAGGGTTGTCCCAAGGTGTGATGGACTGATCCAGGTAGAACTGTTGGTACTGATGGGGCAGGGATCTAAAGAGGGTATGGATAACGGGGGCAACGATGAGGTAAGAGAGCTTGTTGAGGGCCGTAATGAGTCCAAAGCATTGGAGAGTGTTGAATATGTAGTGTTGGGCTTCGGAGATGGTGGTGTCCATAAGGACGTGTCTGGGGTTGGGCTCGAGTACATCTCCCATAGTGATTTCATGGACTCACTTAACAGTGTGGAGGGATTGGGTGACAGCGATGAGGGTATCAAGGGCGCCACCATGCACAAAGGAGTCGTCTCGTTTAAGATATCGGTGAATGATGGGGTTGGAGAGGAGGGCGCTAAGGGCCATGCGACAGTGTTCAGAGGGGAAGCGGTGAAGATGAAGTGGGGTGTTGACTGGGAGGTCATTGACAGTGGAGTACATTGTTTGAGAGTGTAGAGATGGGGGCGCCTTATAGCTATTCCCAGTATTAGTCCCAATTGGTTACCTCTTATCTCCCAATCGGTCCCAGTATTCCTGAATTAGTTCTGCGGAGTGCTGCAAGTTCTGTGTTGATTCCCAAGTGTTTTCCACTGCCGAATAGCCCTTCCATTTGACCAGATATGATCATTGGGTGGGTGACCCTCAATGTGCCAAGATGTTCTCAACTTCCCACTCTTCTTCTCCTTCTATAATGTCTAGTGGTTCTGGGAAGAAGTTTTCTCTGTGTTCCTCAGTCTCTTTGTATGCGCATAAGAGGGAGGCATGGAACACGTTGTGGATTTTCCACGTGGGAGGGAGTTTGAGTCAATAAGAAATTGGTGAGAGTACCTGGGTGATCTCAAGGGGTCCTTTCCTCCGAGGGGCGAGTTTTCTGGTGGGATATCTTAGCCGGAGATTTCGGGAGTTAAGCAAAACTTTTTGTCCTTTTTTCCAAGGAGAGAACTTGGACGTGATTTGGTTTGCCATGTATTGTCTGGCCTTGTCATGTGCTGCGATGGCTTTTTCCTGAGCTTTTTCCAGAGAATTCATCCATTGTTCTAGCTGGGAGGAAGGTTTTCCCGAGGGGGGGGTAAGAGCGGGGTTCGTAACCCATCATTAAGAAGAACGGGGTTTGTTTGGTGATGGAGTGGCATGCAGAATTATGATGATATTCGGCAGTAATAAGGAGATCTGCCCATTTCTGCAGGATTCCGTTGCAGAAGATCTGTAGGTAAGTTTCTAACTCCTGGTTGACTCTTTCAGTTTCCCCATCAGTCTGAGGGTGGTATGCGGTGGAAAGGGCAACGTCATATTGGAGGAGTCGAGCAAGTTCGAAGGCAAAGGCAGAGGCAAATTGGGACCGCGATCCGAGATTACTTTGTCATGCAGGCCAAAGTGTTTAAAAACAGAAGAGAAAAAGATCTTGGCCACCCCGGCAGCATCAATGTTTTTAGTGCAAGGTTTGAAAATCACCCCCTTACTAAGCCCATGGTCTACCATGACCATGACAGAATCATAGCCATTGCTAGTAGGAAGTCTGGTGATGAGATCAACAGACACCTGTTGGAATGGTCGGGTGGCCGTGGAGGTGATAGGTGTTATATCCCTAACTTCGACCGTAGCTATCAACTCCGAACAACTCCAGTCGGACTTACCTTAGCAGACTTCAAAAGTCATTTCCATTCCACAGACTTCGCGCTGGAGTTGTAACTCCAGCTGGACTTCTTATCTCTGTTAGTACTAGTTTGATTCATTTCATCCCATCCATACCTTGCAGTACCTTACAACCCATCAGCTTATATTCACCCCCACTGTCACTCTCGCTGTGTCTGGCTATGTCATGCCACCCATTCATTCATCACCTATATCCTATGCACCTTCACAGCTCCAGTCTGGACTTACTCCAGACCTCAGTATATAAGCTCTTTACTTTGTATCCTATTACTCTCAATTTGAATATCAATTTAGTTTCCCTCTCCTCACGTCTCGGTCCTCCTTGCTCTCTTTTGCTCTCATCTCCTACTCCTCCTAAATACCAGGGCACGGGATTGGCAAGGGCATGACATACATGTCTTGCACCGAAGCCCTGCTCCAACCTCTGCTCTGCAGCTCTGCCGACAACTCCATCGGGCCTCCGCCCCCTTACTCTATTTAGTCTTGGACCTTTGTCTGGACTTAGCTCTCGGGATCTGGACTTAACAATAGAAGAGAGAGCAGGGATGGTTGGGTGGGTTTGAACCTTGTTGGCTTGACAGGTGGCGCATCTGGAGATATATCAGCAGATGAATGTTGTCATTCCTGGCCACCAATAGTCTTTTTTGAAGGCGGCAACAGTGCAGAAAAAGCCATTATGCCCGCTGAGTGGGAAGGAATGGCATTCTTCTACAAGGCGACAGCGAAGGAGGATGTCCAGTACATAGGTGCGTCCCTTGTGGTAAAGAACACCATCAGTATAAGCCCAGTCCATAGGGTTATTGAATCGAGTGGGCAGGACCTTATC
>JBBPJL010000143.1:0-27543 GCA_038088675.1 Xanthoconium separans | reverse complement strand
CTCAAACCCCATTACCCCACACCAAACTCTGTCTCAGTCCCCTCAGATTTTCATTACTCCGCTCAGAGTTTTACCTTCATGTATAATCTCCTCTTTACTTCTCTTCTCTTCTTTCATACTAGTATATACTGTATTCTCATAACTAACCTGTGCCCCACCCATCGTTGCACTGCCCCAACAAAGTGCAACCCCAAGCACAGCTCTGGCCTTTCAACTACTGTACATTCTTAACCTCACATACTTACTAAGATCCTTCATCATAACCCCAAACATACTCTATTCAGTCCCCCAAGTATTCAGACCTCCGTACTCTGTACCTTCGGCCTTCAGTTTGAATATCAACTTAGTTCACTCCTCAACTCTGCTTGAGTCTTTGACTCTCCTCTGACCTCACTACTTGACTTTGTTGCTTGCAACGTGAAGTCCCTTCTCTCGACTCTCCATCCCCGAACTCCAATCCCTGAACTCTGCAACCCCAAACCTACCAAGAACTCCCAGTAAGGGCATGATGTTCCAACCAAATCATCTTTGCCAAAGGTTCACTACGAAACTCTGGTGCTCTGGAGTTTCATCGGAGTTGATTGGTAACCACGAAATTACCAACTTAACAGCATTGCATACAACTTCAAGGAGCCACCACTTCAACACCACAATTCCTCTATGATAGATGCATCAAATGGTAACCATTCACTACCCTGAGAATATTCCTGGAAGCACTAAGATGTTGGTTTTGGTGATTTCACACCTTATTTCCACTTCATTTTGGATTCTAATCATGTCTGGGGTGTTTCCCATGGTCACTTTACTTACATATCATTTTTTCAGATTTTTCTAGTTTGTTGTGGCCACTCTGCCAATACAGAGTGTTGCCTTTGCATTCATATTCAGCTGTGGCTAATGTTTGCTTTGTTTACTTGAAGTGCACATACTCCCTGGAGTTCCACTTTGTAGTCTTTGGTTGCTCACTGTGGACTCCAGAGTTGACCTAAGTTGATCCCATTAGTGACTTTTCCACTCCCAATAAGCTTTTTGCTCTCAACACAAGATTCAACAATTGTTGCAGACTAACTGCATCATCCAAGCTTTGATTGACCCCTGCATGTTCAAAGTTTTCAAATATGGAGTGTATGCAGTGAAGGTTCCAAGGCACTATCTTGATCACCTCTGACATCCATCCTGTTTAGTCCTGCTCTGCACTACCCAGCTCCAAATCCTCAATGCATTGAAGAAAAACCTACAAATGATTCTGCACTACATGGACAACATCCTCAAACTCCTCATATTGCAGACAGAATATCACATCAACAACAACCTCAAATATCACAGTAAGCTGTTTGACAGTTACTTGAAAGTTGAGTATTGGGTTTGTTATCATGAGCCTACACACTTGTGTGACTTCCAATACTTCCTACATCCTCTGAATGTGTTTAAGTGTTTTTTGGCACAATATGCTTGACATAGTTACATATAAGAGGAAAGGGAAAGAAGAAAACCTAACCTACCAACACTAACCAGTTACACTTTGCTGGGTTCTGCCCTTTCTCCCTTCATAGTCTTCCATTGGACCATGCTTCCTCTAACTTGAGCATCACTTTATGGAATCCTCCTTGTTCTCACCTCCATCCTTGCCTTCATTGCTGTTAATATCACCCCCTCATATCCCTGCCCATGTGCTCAAATACTTCATCAACTGTCCATTTCAATGGACATGGACAACTAAGTCTGGTCCAAATGCTAGGAAGTGTTACACTTACTGTGAGCTTGTGCCCTAGCAAAGTTAGTTGCAACTATTCATGACAGAAGAGTGAAGTGAGCAGTGATACAATCTAGTGTACTGTGAGCCAGCCAGCCCTCTGAAGTACCATCCAGGGATAGGAGAGGTCGAGCACTGAAGTGTGCAAGACTGAGGCAGAGTCTTGAGGATACAAGCACAAGCTAATGCCTTGAAGAGCCAAAAGACGAAGTGCATGAAATGGCAGTGATGTCAAGAGTGGATGAGACTCAAGAGGGATCCTGCAACCAGTACACCAGTGAATAAGAATAGGATTGCGAGTATGAGGCAACTAGAAGTTGCAGTAGGAATACAAGCAGGTATTCTGGTGTCAACATACCCAAAGCTTCATACATAGAAAATTTCAAATCGCTTGACTTCAACTTAGATGCCAGAGCTTAGCAACATAGCAGCAATGTGTCAAAACTGGTCAATGCCTTGATCTCCAACTCAAGTCTGATTGGAAGTCTGAAGGGATTGCATACATAGGTCTGAAGGTCCAAAGATCAAAGTTCTGGAGTTTGGAGTACAACAAGTGAGTCTAAGGGTGAAGTGGAGTGGAGGAGTGAAGTCCTCAATGCAGGACTTATGTGTCACACCCTTGTCAAGCCATGGACTTCATATTTCAGAGGAAGAGAGTAGAGGGGAAGACTCAGGGAAATTCCAGAAGGAGTTATGGGATCATTTTAGTCAATATTAGAACTGAGGTTCAGAGTATAGAGGTACAGAAAATAAATACTGAGGACTAAATAGCTATGCTAGCAAGTTTATGTAAGTATCTTGGGAGTAGCAAAGCTAGAGCTGTGCAAATACATGAGGCACAGAGATGGTAACAAAAGCAGAGTACTAATTGGTAATGTAAAGTAAGTATGAACAGAATAAGAGGATGTTCAACAGAGGTGTGTCATATCCATGGCCCACCAGGTCATTTCCAATGAGTTCTAGTCAAACTCCAGTCCAATCCCCTCAACTCCAGACCTTCAATGGTTACTCCTGTAACTCTGATGGTTATTCAATAACTCCAATGCAAACTCCAATGCATCTCCCTCTGACATTCTTTACTCCATTTGTACTCCTCTCCATTTCATCCTTACATTACCAATCGGTACTCTGCTCTCATTATCATATCTGTGCCTCATGTATTTCCACAGCTCTGGCTATGTGCAACTCCAAGCACAGCTTCAGCTTTGCTACTCCCAAAATACTTACAAAGGCTCACTAGTGTATCAATTCAGTCCTCAGAAGTATTTAGTGTGTTACATTTCCTCTTTTTCTTTCCTTTTGATTGTTCTCCCTGGACTTGTCTTTTCCTTTATCATAATGACTTACCCTTCCCATGACCAGTTATCTCTTATCACATTTGCCATGTCATTGTATTTCCCCCATCTTTCTAAAATGTTCCATTCTGCAGCATCTCTTGATAGCATGGTTCTTACTCATGATGACTCAGAGTCACATGACCCTTCTTCAATGTTCTATGATATTCCATTTCCACTTAGTCATAGAACCTTGTAATACCATATAAACCCCTGGTACTCCCTTGCTGTTCCCCAGCTTGGGCTCCCAGTTATATATTTTGATCTCTTCTAAAGTCCTCTTCTAAAAGCCTCTATCCTACTTGTTAAGTGGACACTTCACTCTAGAACCTTGACTATCTGTAGCAGTGTGCTCTGACTCCTTGAGCTCTTGACATTTCATACCTTGAACCCTTGATCCTATGATGTATATTGTCTAGGACCATTAAATCTTGACCCTTCATCTTTGTCTGGGCTTCACTCTCATCAAGTGTAACCAAAGCCCAAGCTAATAGTATCTCAACTCCAGATAAACTCAGACTCCTCAGACCCCTCTGACTCAGTCAACAACTCTTCCCTCTCTAGTAATGAGTAGGGAAATGACACCATTGTCCCTAACCAAGAACTTCCCTCCCCAATCCTCACCATCACCACTCTACACATCTCCCCACCACTCCTCTTCCTTCCTCCTATCATTGATCTGTTCTAGCAACTGCCTCATTCAGAAACATACCCCCTCCCTGTTATGCTTACTGCGAGCTCATGCCCTAGCAGAGTTAGTCGCAACTGTTTATGATAGAGAAGTGAAGTGAGCAGTAATATGTACAACCTAGTGTACTGTGAACCTGCTGGCCCTGTGAAGTACTGTCCCAGGGTGAGCAAGGATGTGCAAGACCGAAGTGAAGTCTTGAGGGTACAAGCACAAGCTAATGCCTTGAAGAGCTGGAAGATGAAAGGTGTGAAATGACAGCAATGTTGAGAGTGGACAAGACTCAAGAGGGATCCTGTCACCAGTACACCAGTGAACAAGAATAGGATTGTGAGTATGGGGCAACAAGGAGTTGCTGTATGAATACAGGCAAGTATTCTGACGTAGAACTAGCTTAGAGCTACCACTGAACAAAGGTAACTCTATATATACTGTAACCTGAGGGTGCACAGACCATTAGGGTGAAGGGTGATCCTAGAAGGATCAAATAGGCTTCCCACATCAGGAAGGAATGAAAGGATCAACGGGATCAAAGGATCAAATAGTGAAACATGCCCTATATGGCTATAGAGTCCATTGGGCATACAGGTGATGGGAGATCAAGAATGGGATCCCCTCAGGAACTAAAGAAGGATCAAATGGAGATCTGCTGTCTCGGGGCAATGAGGATCAGTGATAGGATCAACAGATGATCAGGGACACATCTAGTGCCATATGTGGACAGGGGGTTCCGCATGGCTATACAATGACTGTATGCATAGCCTAGGTCGTAATGTGTCATACTCCTGCATCTGCTGAGGAGTGGGATAACGAGGGGAAGGCGGAGTACTCCCATCTGTCTTCAGGAAGAATTGTGCTAGACCATCTATGACCATGATGTCTAGAGGAGCAATGGTTGGCCATAAGCAAGAGTATGGTGACTCCTGATGTCCATAGGTGTGGATGACGACATTGGTAGTACTCCCAGAGTACCGATACAAGAGGTAAGGCTTCTGCCAGAGCCTTGGGATAACGGTGTCCCTGTCCGTTGAGGAAAGATTGAAGAAAATAAACTGGTTCAGTCCAGAGGTACTGCCAGTGAACCATAAATCCGTAACACTCCCCCAGTGATCTTTGCATTTGTCTCTGCTTGAACTCCACCTCCATTCATCCCACCACCTATCATGTCCTCCTCCTTCTCATCCAAAGCTACTGAACTAAGCCTTCAACAGTAGCTGAACCAAGGCTATACCATGGCTCCTCTCCATTTCCTTCTAGCTCACCACCAACTGGGAGGTATACAACACCAACTAGAAGATGGTCATGTTCACCCTCTCCCACATGATCAAAGAGTCCACCCAACTCTGGGCAGATACCTTCTGACAGTCTTGTTATGACCTCACCACTGACACCATTAACATCAAGACTTTAGTCGAATTCTCCAAAGAGTTCAGAACTGCCTTCAAGTATAAGGACACCATCCCCAAAGCCATTATCACCTGACTCTCCACCACCTGCATGACCTTTGACAAAAAGAAGAAGGAATGGTTCTGCTCTCTCACCTCTTACATCACTGACTTCCATAGCCACATCCAAGTCTTGGGCATCACTGACCAGAGCATTCTTATTGGATGGTTTCAAGTTGGCCTCCATTCTCATATCTCCAAATGAATCCTCTCTCTTGATACCATCCCCACCACCATCACTGACTGGCATGTCAAAGCAGAGCAGTTCCAGAGTTAGAACAAGTAGCAATGCTATATAGAAAAACATTTGAAAGGAAAAACCATCTTATTCTCACTACTTCCATTTGACCAACCCTTCTGCCACTTCCACTACTAAGCAGTTCACCATCACCCCAAAGAAATTTACCTCTGAGGAAAGGAAGATTTGTTTTGAAAAAGGACTCTGTTTCCATTGCAGGAAACCTGGGCATAGTGCTATACCATCAAACAGACTGAGGAGCTCCCCAACTCATCCCCACCAAGGACAATGACAACAAGCCCACCAAAGCAGCAGCCATCTTTTCTCAGGATTTTTTAAACAGGGACTTGGTGCAAGCACTCTTCTTAGCTACGTGTGCAGCTGCAACTACCTCCAAATCCACACATGTACTTCTTATCCCAATCCAGCTCATTGAATCATCACACACCATGAAAACCATTGATGCTTCTGCTCTTGTTGACAGTGGAGCAGACCTCAATGTCATTGACTGGTCCTTCATCCACACACACAAACACCCCCTTGAATGCCTCCCTCCTCCTATTTCCATCATCAAAGCAAACCATTCCCCTAACAAGAGAGGAGACATTCATTTCACCACTGAACTCTTCATTAATATTGAAGGAGTTGCCATGAAAACATCATCCTAGGAATTCCCTGGCTAAAGAAAGCCAACCCCAACATTGATTGGCTTGTCCAGACCCTCTCTCTCTCCAAATCCCTCAATGAGTCAAGAGACTTGTACTATGCCTTCATTGCTGACACGAAGTGACACAACTCTCACTTTCACCCCCCAACCTTCTCTGTTCCCTAGTGCATCATGTCAACACATTCATCTTGGAACATGATAAGCTCTACTGCCACATTGACTATGAAACAGAAAAGGAATTCCTTATCAGACCCAAGGTTAACCACTCCATCTGCCACATCATCTGATGTAGATCTCACTTTATCCCTACTGCTGCTATTACCACAGTTATCACCACCACCAGGCTGCAGCCAAGAAGGCCAATCCAAAACCCATGCTACCCCTAGAATACATCAAATTTGCCTCCGTCTTCAGCAAAGAGGCTACAGACAACATACCCCAATCCCAATGCTATGATCATGAGATTAATCTCAATGAATCCTTCATTCCCAAGATTGGAAAGCTGTACCCCTTATCCCCCAATAAACACAAAGTCACTAATGAGTTCAGTGAAGAAAATCTTTGCTCTGGCAAAATCTGCCCTTTGAACTCTCTGCAAGCATCACCATTCTTCTTTGTGAAAAAAAAGGATGGCAGCCTCCACCCCTGCCAGGACTCCAGGTACATAAATGAACACACTATCTGCAATGCCTACCCCCTTTCCCTTGTGTCTGATCTCATGGATCACTTTAATGATGCTAAGAAGTTCACCAAGTTCAATGTGTGATGGGGATATAACAATGTCCACATCAAAGACAGTCATCAATGGAAAGCTGCCTTCATCACTCATCATGGACTTTTTGAATCCACAGTCATGTTCTTTGGCCTCTGTAACTCCCCCATCACCTTCCAAAGGTTTATGGATGACTTCTTCTGTGATATGATTGCAAAAGGATGGCTGGTCATTTACATGGACAACCTTCTAATCTTCTCCCCTGAGGACACCACCAACACTGAACACACCAAATGTGTCCTTCAAAGGATGGTCAAACTTGACCTTCACCTCAAACTCAAGAAGTGCAAGTTCACTACTGATGAAGTCAAACACCTCAGAATGATTGTGAATCCTAGAATGATCACAATGGACTCTGTCAAACTTGACAGCATCACCTGGTGGCTCACTCTTGCTAAGATCAAGGACATCCAATTCTTCCTAGGATTTGCCAACTTCTACTGCTGTTTTATCCCCAACTATTCCACCATCACTCATCCCCTGATTGATCTCACCAAAAAGAATCTCCCCTGGAACTGATCATCCACCTGTAACCAAGCCTTTGCTGCACTAAAACAATTATTCCTCTCCAAACCTGTCCTCCACCTCCCTGACATCAGCAAACCCTTTTCCATTGCCACCAACACCTCTAAATGGGCCTCTGGCACCATTATTCTTCAAACTGATGCCAACAGGCACCTGGCACCCTTGTTCCTATCTCTTGAACTCCTTCTGACCTACAGAATGCAAGTATGATATGTATGACAGGGAACTTCTCACCATCATGAATGCTCTGAAAGCCTGGAGAAATCACCTTCATGGCTCCCCCTTCCCTGTCCAGGTCTTCACTAACTACAAGAACCTCACCTACTTCCAACAACCCCAGAACCTTTATCGACATTCCAATCACTAAATGACTCACCAAAGCTGGTGAAACTGATTCCATCCTTTTTGCCCTACAGTCCCTTGACAGCACCATCCCCCCAGCTTTCTGCTCCCACCTTTCTGATTGGAAATATGACAACAGCATCCTCACCTTCCAGAACCACATCTATGTCCCTGCCAATGAATCCCTTTATTGCTCTATTGTTCAATCCCATCACAACCACAAGACTGCCAGTCACCCCAGGTACCTCAAAACCTGCCAACTTGTCTTCACAGAACATTGGTGATCTGGCCTCACCCACTTCATCTGGAGGTGCTGTATGTTGAGGGATGTGCCACATGTTAGTAGAACAAGGCTAACACACCCCACCGTACCTCCCCCTACCCCCATTAAATCCTCCACCCTCCACCCCTTCCAACAGATCTCATGCGATCTCATCACAGAACTCCCCCTTTCCTCTGGCTTTAACTCCCTTTTGGTTGTGGTCAACTAAGGCATTACTAAGGGAGTAATTCTCTACCCCACCAAAATAACTGTCACTGCCAAAGACATTGCCACTCTTTTCTTCCATAAAGTCAAAACTCCATATGAACTTTATGATAAGATTATCTCTAACTGTGGACCACAGTTCACATCCACCTTCACTTGAGAACTTGGAAAACTCCTTGGCTACAACCTCGCCCTCTCCACTGCCTACCACCCTCAAACAGATGGTGAAACTGAACATATGAACCAGAAGATTGGGACCTATCTTCAGTGTTACAAATATCTGACTTGCCACAACCACTACCAGATTGGACCACTTTAATTTCTTCAACCTTTCCTAGACAAACAGGGACACCATTACCTCAAGGCTCTGGCAGCAGCCTTCACCCCCATACAGTATTTCAGGAGTACTGGTAGTATCACAGTCCATGTCTATGGACACCACCAGGAGTTTGTTATGGAATTCACGGTTCACTGGCAGTACCACTGGACTGGACCATTTCATTCTTTTTCTTTGCCTTTCCTTGATGGACAGGGACACCATTACCTCAAGGCTCTGGCAGAAGCCTTACCCTCATAAAAGTACTCAGGGAGTACTTATGGCCAACCCTTGTTCTCCTAGACATCTCAGTCATAGATGGTCTAGTAAAACCCCTTCTGAAGATAGACACCCACTCTCCTAGTCAACCGTGGAACACCCCGTCTTCCCCTCATTATTTCACTCCTCACCAGATGCAGGAGCATGACTCATCACAACCCAGGCTGATCCTCAGCCATTGTACAGCCATGCAGAACCCCTTGTCCGCATATGGCACTAGATGTGTTCCTGATCATCTGTTGATCCTGCGCTGATCCTCATTGTCCCGAGACAGTGGATCTCCATTTGATCCTTCTTTAGTTCCTGATGGGATCCCATTCTTGATCTTCCTTCATTTGTATGCCCAATGGACTCTATAGCCACATAGGGCATGTTCACTCTTTGATCCTTCAATCCCGTTGATCCCCTTCCAATCTTCATGACAATGGGACTCCTTTTGATTCTATTTGTTCCTTCCCATTGTGGGAAGCCTGTTTGATCCTTCATGGATCACCCTTCACCCTGATGGTCCGTGCACCATTCAGGATACATATATATAGAGATACACTTGTTTGGTTGTATCTCTAAGCTAGTTCCATGCCAGAATACCTGCCTGTATTCATACTGCACTTTGGTGCCCTCATACTTGCAATCCTATTCTCGCTTACTGGTGTACTGCTGGAAGGATCCCTCTAGAGTCATGTCCACTCTTGACATCACTTCCAGTTCACGTCTCCTCGTCTTCTGGCTCTTCAAGGCATTAGCTTGCACTTGTACCCTCAACACTTTGCCTCAGTCTTGCACATCTGTGCTTGACCCCTCATATCCCCGGAGAGTACTCGGCTGGGCCGGTTGGCTCACAGTACACTAGGTTGTATTACTGCTCATTTCACCTCTTCATCACGAATGGTTGCAACTAACTTCACTAGGGCATCAGCTTGCAGTAAGCATAACAGAGTTGCCATGCTCTTACTCAGGGCCAAACCATTGTTCTCACTAGACATCTCAGACATTGATAGTCTAGCAAGACTTCCCCTGAAGCTGGACAGCAGCCCTTCTAGTCAACCAAGGGACATGTCCTCTTCCCCTCATTATCACACTCCTCACTGAGCATAGGATATGACTTTTCAAGGCCCAGACTACCTCCACAGCCACTGTACAGCTGTGTGGATCCCCTTGTCTGCTTACAGCCTAAATATGTTTCTGATCATTTATTGATCTCATCACTGATCCTCACTGCCCCAAGACAGCAGATCTCTATTTGATCCTTTTCCCTTGTTTCTGATGGGATTCTGTTCTTGATCTCCCATCACTTGTAGGCCCAATGGACTGTATAGCCATATAGGGCATGTTTCATACTTTGATCCTTTTGATCCTGTTGATTCTCTTCTGATCTTCATGATAGTGGGACCCTCCTTGATCCTCTTCTTCCACTCCCAATGTTGGAAGCCTGTTTGATCCTTCTAGGATCACCATTTACCCTGATGGTTTGTGCACCATCACCTTACAGTATATATAGGGCTACACTTGTACCATTGTATCCCTAAGCTAGTTCTACACCAGAATACCTGCTTGTATTCCTGCTGCAACTCTCATTGCCCTCTACCCACAATCCTATTCTCACTCACCAGTGTACTGGTGATAGGATCTCTTTTGAGTCTTGTCCACTCTTGATATTGCTATCATTTCATACCCATCATCTTCTGGCACTTCAAGGCATTAGCTTGTGCTTGTACCCTTAAGACTCCAAGGTCTTCCTTCATGAGGACAGGTCAGTACTATGCAGGGCTGGCTGGATTGCAGTACACTAGGTTGTATAAGACTACTTCATCTCTCTCTACCCTCAAATGGTTGTGACTAACTTCACCAGGGCATGTGCTTGCAGTTGTTACACTTATTGTGACAACTGCAGTTAACACAGTTGTGAAGGAAGAGATAGAACAATAGTAGAATGCCTGTTTGATAGGTCAAAGACTTAAGCAAAGCAAAGTCAATGATGTCACACTCAACCCTTATGAATAGAGGGGTCCTCTTGTGGCGACAGGAAGTTCTAGTTCTTCACAGAAAGAAAGATAGGGAGACACAAGCGAGAAGGCAGAGTCTTCAGGCTTATGGAACACCAGTTACTGTAACATGGTATAATTGTGTAGAACTAGCTTAAGGCTACAAGTACAACATCTTGGCTATTTATATGACAAAGAAATGAATATGGACCATTGGGTCATCTAGGAATAAGAAGGGTTCTGCTAGCAGATCAGAAAAGATCAGAAAGCAATCGGGAAGGAATTGGAAAGCTATTGGACAAAGAGTCTCTGCTGTCTGGAAGAGCAGAACAGTCAGCAAGTGGAGTGGAATGTTTTACCATACTTGGGGATGATATCCCAAGTGGCTGTACATCGTTGTATGTGAGTGAATGGAAGACATTGGATGGGAGAAAGAGTCCCATTGTGAGGAGAAGACAAGTCCTGGTAGTAAAAGAAAGAAAGAAATGTAGCAGTGTGTAATTCCATAACAGGAGTAAGTGTAACATTCAGATCTTCTGTGGAAGTAACCCCACCTCATGGTCTGATTTGATTTCCCATGGAGCACAATTACACCTTCATCACTGGCCTCATTCCCTTTCCCTCAACACACCCTCATTACAATGACACTTGCCATTTGTGTCACCATCTCAGTCACTTCAAATGAGACTATTGACTTTTCCAATGCTGATGATGTGGGAGATTTTCTCCTGGACATGTCTCTAGCAGTTGTGCCCTCCAGAACTTTGTCATGGACTCCAAACTCTCCTCTGCTCCCTGCCAGGCCCCTGACACCCTGCAGCAAGTCCCCTCCACTCCCCAGTCCATTCCCTAGCAAGTCCCTTCCAATCTGACCCCAGTCCCTGTACTGGCTCCATCTCATTGGAGTCAATAGCTTTGCAGTATAGAAGTCAAGAAGAATCAAGCAATTCCTTGAGCAGTCACCCCTCTCCCCCCACCTCTCTCTCATTGAACTCACCACCTCCTCATCCCATCCATCACTGCTCTTATTGTCACCATGACCCCAGTCCCCCTCCTCCCACTCACTCTTATGCCTGGAAATGATCTATGTTCTGGGACTATGACACAAACTATGATGATATTTTCAATGCAGCCATCACCAGTTCCCTGGACCCTCATAGAAGGGACCTCTATTAGTCTTCATAGTAACTTCAACCCTAGTACAGAGGTAATATTATGTTTCCTACTTTTCTTTCCTTTTCAATTGTTCTCCATGGACTTATCTTTTCCTTTCTCATGATGACTTACCCTTCCCATGACCAGTTATCTCTTATCACATTTGCCACGTCATCATATTTCCCCCATCATTTTAGAATGTTCCATTCTGCAGCATCTCTTGATAGTGTGGTTCTTACTCATGATGTGTTATACTTACCATGACAACACAGTTGTGGAGGAAGAGATAGAACAATAGTTGGATGCCTGTTTGATGGGTTGAAGACTCAAGTGAAGTGAAGTCAACAATGTCACACTCAACCCTTATAAATGGAGGGGTCCTTTTGTGATGACCTAAAGTCCTAGCTCTTCATAGAGAGAGAGAAGGAAAAAGACACAAGGGAGAGGATGGAGTCTTCAAGGTTATGGAACTCCAGTTAACACAGTATAATTGTGTAGAACTGGCTTAAGGTTACAAGTACAATATCTTGACTATTTATATGATGAAGAAATGAACATGGACCATCAGGTCATCTAGGAATAAGGAGTGTTCTGCTAGCAGAATGGAAAGGATTGGAAAGTAATTGGGAAGGAATTAGAGAAGTATTGGAAGAAAGAGGTCTCCACTATCCAGAAGAGCAGAACAGTCAGCAAGCAAAGCAGCATGGATTACCATACTTGAAGATGATGTTCCAAGTGGCTGTACAGTACATCATTGTATGTGGGTTAATTAGGAAAACATCATATGGGAGAAAGTCCCGTTGTGAGGAGAAGACAAGTCCAAGTTATGAACAGAAAAAGAAAAACATGCTGGTTTGCAATTCCATAACATGATGACTCAGAGTCACATGATTCTTTTTCAATGTTCTATGACTTTCCACTTCTGCTTAGTCATAGAACCATGTAACACTATATAAATCCCTGGTACTCCCTCGCTGTTCCCCAGCTTGGGCTCCAAGTTGTAGATCTTGATCTCCTCTAAAGTCCTCATCTCAAAGTCTCTATCCTACTTGTTAAGTGGATGCTTTGCTCTAGAACCTTGACTATCTGTAGTAGTGTGCTGAGACTCTTTGAGCACTTGACATTTGATACCTTGAACCCTTGATCCTATGATGTATATTGTCTAGGAGCCTTAAACCTTGACTCTCAACCTTTGTCTGGGCTACGCTCTCACCAAGTGTAACATAGTCTCTGTACCTCTATACTCTGAACCTCAGTTCTAATATTGACTGAAATGATCCCTTAACTCCTTCTTGAAGTTCCCCAAGTCTTTCCCTCTACTCTCTCCCTCTGAAATATGAAGTCCATGGCACAAGGGCACAACACATAAGTCCTGCACCAATGGCTTCATCCCTTCACTCCACTTCACTCTTAGACTCACTCACTATACCCTGAACTTCAGAGATCTGGAATATCAGGGTTTGAACTCCAATTGTTACAGATTTATGGTTCACTGGGACCACTACCAGACCGGACCACTTTATTTTCTTCAACCTATCCTTGATGGACAGGGACACCTCCAAGGCTCAGGCAGAACTTTTACCCCTCATAGAAGTACTCCAGGAGTGCTACCAACATCATTGTCCTCGTCTAAGGACACCAGGAATCACTGTACTCTCACTTATGGCCAATCCTTGGTCTAGCAAGACTCTCCTTGAAGACATACATCAAGCCTCCAGCCAATCACAGAGCATGTCCCTCTTCCCTCCATTACCACACTCCTCATTAACTACTGGAGCATGACTTGTCACAATCTGGGCTGTTCCTACAGCCACTGTACAGCCACATGGAACCCCTTGTCTGTCTATGGCCTAGATGCATTTCCAATCATCTATTGATCCTATTGCTGATCCTCATCACTCTGAGACAGCAGATCACTATTTGATCCTTTCCTTTGTTTCTGATGGGATCCCATTCTTGATCTCCCATCACTTGTATGCCCAATGGACTCTATAGCCATATAGGGCATGTTTCACCTTTTGATCCTTTTCCCATTGATCCTCTTCTGATCTTCATGACAGCAGAACTCCTTTTTGACCCCTTCATTCCTTCCCAATGTGGGAAGCCTAATTTGATCCTTATAGAATCACCCTTCACCCTGATGGTCTGTGCACCCTCAGGCTCCAGTATATACATATATAGGGCTACACTTGTACTGTTGTATCCCTAAGCTAGTTCTACACCAGAATACTTCCCTGTATTCCTACTGCAACTCCTCGCTGCCTCTTACTCACAATCCTATTCTTGCTTGCTGGTGTATTGGTGATAGGATCCCTCTTGAGTCTCATCCACTCTTGTCTTCCAGCTCTATAAGGCATTAGCTTGTGCTTGTACCCTCAAGACCCTACCAAAGTCTTACTTCAGTCTTACCACAAGTTAGGATGGTACTTCAGAGGGCCAGCTGGCTCACAGTACACCAGGTTGTATCACTACTTCATCTCCTTCCACCATTGAATGGTTGTAACTAACTTCGCTAGGGCATGAGCTTGCAGTAAGTGTAACACCAATCTTCAGACCTTTGGACCTATGCAACTTTAAAGCCTCTTTGTTATGGAATTGTCAATGGCACACTTATTTCTTCTTTCTTTCTTCCTCAATTTGGACTTGTCTACTCCTCACGATGGGACAAACCCCCATCTGATGTCTTCCCATTCTTCACTTATGATGATGTACAGTCACTCAGTGACTTATCCTAAGTATGACAACCCGTTCTATTCCCCTCAATGACTGTTCCACTCTTCCAGACAGCAGAACTCCTTTTTCCTTCTGAGTCCCTTTTCAACTTTCTTGTTCTGCTAGCGGAACACCTACCATTCCTACAAGACCCAGTGGTTCATGCTCATTCTCTCGTTGTATAAATATCCAAGCATTGTATCAGTAGCATTAAGGTAGTTCCACATGATTCATACCATGTTAACTGGTGTTCCACAAGCTTGAAGTCTTCATCTTCTCGCTTGTGTTCACTCCCTTCTCTTAAGCAAAGAACTAGGACTTCACGTCATCACAAGAGGACCCCTCTATTCATAAGGGTTGAGTGTGACACCGACAACTTCACTCTGCTTAAGTCTTCAGCCATCAAACAGGTGTTCTGCTATCATTCTTACTCTTCCTCCACAACTGTGTTAACTCCAGTTGTCATGGTAAGTGTAACACTCTTCCCTTCGGACTTCCAATTGGTCTTGAGTCAGAGGTCAAGACATTGACCAGTTTTGACATCCATGCCCCTTTTGCCTATAGTATTATATATAGTCAAGCTGGCTGTACTAGTACCTCCCTAAGCTATACAATCATACCATGTCCTACTGATGTAACCTCAGCTTAAAGTCCATTTCTTCTACCCAAATTCTTCAATTCTTGGATCAATAGAAAGCCAAGGGGATGTACCTATCTCATCTGCTCATAGGTTAGGGTGAGGGTTAGGAGTTATTGCTGTTAGAGTTGTTTAATACTGGCCTTCTTAATGTTTCTTGGGATTGGCCAGTCCACTATAGCCTTCACTTAGCCTTCATCAGGTTCTCAGCCATCTACTCCAATCACCTGACCAAGAATCTGTACCTTAGGTTTGCAGATCTGGAGTTTCTTTCCAAAGAAGGTGCCTCCTACTTCTGCCAAGCAGTGCATTATGTGGTTAAGATCTACAGCATGTTCCCAGATGTATCATCTAATTTCAGGTCTTGAGGGCATAACTTCTGGGTTACCATTTCATCAGAATAAGTGGTGGATGGTCCATGAGTTGGTGCATCATCAATGAATACATTCATTACATGATAAGCAATTCCATCCTGGAAGATAAATACCATACACTTCTGGAATTCAGAGGGGGAATTTGTGAATCCAGTAGGGAGTGAGGTTATTTGCAGCAGTCCCAAGGGGGTATAGAATGCAATCATGTCACAACTAGCTTCATCCATTTGGCATGCATCAAATCCCCAGTACAAATCAAGTACTTTGAAACACTTTCTGTTACGGAAATCCACGGTTCACTGGCAGTACCACCGGACCGGACCAATTCATTCTTTTTCTTCGCCTTTCCTTGACGGACAGAGACCACGTTTATCCCTCAGGCTCTGGCAGAAGCCTCACTGCGCGTACCAGTACTCTGGAAGTACCACCATCGTCATCCTCATCATAGGACATCCTTAGAGTCGCCATACTCTCGCCTATGGCCAACCAGAGTTCATCTAGACATCTCGGTCACTGATCGTCTAGCAAGACTTGCCCTGAAGACGGACACCCATTCCTAGTCAATCCTGGAATCCTCTGCCTTCCTTTCGTTATCCCGTTCCTTGCCGATTACAGGAACATGACTTGTCACGACCCGGGCTCACCCGTAGCCCATGTATAGCCATGTGGAACTCCGTCCGCATATGGCACTAGATGCATCCCCGATCATCTGTGGATTCCAACGCTGATCCTCATTGCCCCGAGACAGTGGATCCTCTTTGATCCTATTTCCTACGCTCTGATGGAACCCCGTTCTTGACCTTCCATTGCATGTACAGCCCTATGGACCTTATAGCCATATTGGGCACGTTTCTTCTTTGATCCTATTTGATCCCGTTGATCTGCTTCCGCTCTTCATAACAATGGGACTCCTTTTTGATCCTTTCCGTTCCTTCCCGATGGGAAGCCTGTTTGATCCTTTGGATCACCCTTTGCCCTGGTGGTCCATGCACCATTCAGGATAGTATATAGAGGTACCTTTGTTCTCTGGTAGCTCTAAGCTAGTTCTATGCCAAGATACCTGCCTGTATCCCCACTGCACTTCGGTGCCTCTTTACTCGCAATCGTATTCTTGTCTACTGGTGTACTGGTAGAGGGAACCCTCGGAGTCTTGTCCACTTTCAACTTCACCTCTATTTCACAACCGCCGTCTTCAGGCTCTTCAAGGTATTAACTTGCGCTTGTACCCTCAAGACTCTTCGTCGGACTTGCACAGTTGTGCTTGTCCTCCTGAACGTTCGGATGGTACTATGCTGGGCTGGCTGGCTCGCAGTACAAGGTTGTATTACTGCTCACTTCGTCTCTCTCTCACTCGTACGGTTGCGGCTAACTTCACTAGGGCATCGGCTCGCAGTAAGCGTAACACTTTCCCCCTAGATACTAGTCTACAAACTGATCTAGGTTTGGAGGGATTGAGGATTCCTTGATACTAAGTCTATTGAGAGGTTGCAAGTCATGTACAATGTGGAGTTTTTGCTTTGCTTCATTCCAAGTGCAAAACCACTTGGAGCGGTAGGGCGATTGACATGGTTTGTATACTCCAGCTTTGATTTTAAGTCGGAGTAGATCAACAACTTTGTGCCTTAGACCAGGTGGAATAGGGATTCCTTTCCTGCCAGGGCTCATGGGGAACATGAGGGATTTTGTAGGGGCTGAAGTAGGTCTCTTTTAAAGTCCCTCTATCTTTGTCCTCATAGGCTATGGCTGCTTCATTTTTGACAAGTACATATATATATGAAGAGCTGCTGTTCCTCAGGCCACAGAAAGCCTTTGTTTTGCATGTCATCCAGTAGCTTGTTAATGCACTCATGGGTAAACTTGCAGGTTGGGGCAGTAGTGCCAAAGTAAATGTTTGGTGGTATCAAAGTTAGTAAAGGGTCAGTCATAGAA
Source organism: Xanthoconium separans (assembly GCA_038088675.1). NCBI lineage: Eukaryota > Fungi > Basidiomycota > Agaricomycetes > Boletales > Boletaceae > Xanthoconium > Xanthoconium separans. Next base: position 9,908 of record JBBPJL010000143.1, on the reverse strand, counting down.
AATGGTCCTGGTTATTTTGAATTCCAATGGTATTGGTTGGGATATTGGTTTGGATTGTATGGCTACACATTTGTAGGCTCCATACACTTGGCTTGATGAAGATGTAGAATGTTTAGGGGACTTGATAAGTTGCCTGATTGTTTCAGGGTCAAGGTGGTATGGTGCCAATATACAGGGGGTATTGATGGCAGTGTGGTGTTTCTTGATATGCTTTGCAGGAAGTCAAGAAGTGTTGTACTGATGGTCATATGAACCCTAGATATGCACATACTCCTGGAGTGCACATGGGACCCTCTCCATTTGCTGCACCACAGGTAGGTTCATAGCCATGATAGTAGGGCGGGTGAAGTACCCCTGTCCCAGGTTTGGGGGTGATGAACAACCTCTGATGGCTGGATGAACAACAGTAGGAGCACAGGCATGATGGGGAGTTAAAACACATGCTTACGGTGATACTGGGTTCTTGCTGGTCCTCCTTCGACCCAGCAATAGTACTGACCAGTGTTCCCTAGTCACCAGTCGATCTAGCTCACCTAGCAGTGTTCCAGAATGTGGTTAGTGAAGGGGAGAGTTCATGGTGACAACATACATTCCAGCCTGGAGAGATGGGGGGTGAATACTTGCTCCCCACAGGGTGGCGATGAGTACATTGTGGCTTAAGTATGATGTGGACCCTTCATGTAGAAGCAGTTCAGACATTACAAATGTGGGCAGCATGCTGGCCTGTTTCAAATTTTATAAGTGTATGTATTTGCCAATACATACTCATATCTAGGGTCCATTGGGTGGGTGCTGTCCACAGTAGTACTTATGGTAGGGACAAGTACTATTATCATTTTTTTTTTTTTTGGCAGTGGTCATTACAGACCATGTAGCTATTTTGAGGGAGTCACAAGACTTCTTGCATAGCCTAGATGAGTTGACAGCTGTCAGCTGTCACCAGCTAATTAATGTGACAGGGTGATGTGATCACGGAGTTGTGGCTGTGGCTGTGATGGGGGTCATAGAAATGTAGTTGTGTGCAATGCACACCCATAGCCTGTACCTTGTGCTAGCTAGTACCCATGCCCTTGTTGGTTACTTAGTATCACTGAAGCTCTGAGCTCACGCAGGTTTGTAGGTACAACTGGGATTTATTTTCCTAGTGGCCTACTACTCAGACTACTCTCAGGTACAGTGGGGCTCAGTCATCACTAGCATACAGTACATACATGACTCAGGGTTAGTAGTACAGGTGGAAACAAGAAAATGTAGTTTTGTTGCCCCTCCCATCTAAGGGGAGGGGCGTTTTTCTGCAATAATGGGTCAGGGTGGTAGGCATAATGCTGGCACCAGTGATGGTACATATCGGGAGTCAGAACAAGTACAAAAGAGAAGGGACATATACCGTATCAAGGAATATTGTGTGACAAGGAGTCTGTAGGTTGAAAACTAGTCAATAAAGGGGAAGGGGATTGTGCAGGGGTGGTACCAGCTCACCACCTCCATACATGTCATAGAAGCAGGATTGCTTCACATGCAGCTGGCATGCATCGCAACAGTGTATAGGCACTAGTCTGCTGTCCTGATGGTTTGACTTGATGGTGCTGCTGAGGTTGTTGAGATAGTTCCTGATGAGAAGCATGGTGATGAAGTCTTCGTCAGGTAGGGTGAGCTGTAGGAGCTGGTCAATCTTGGCAGCTAACCTGATCTTCCTGTAGAACTGGAAGATGCTGGCAGCATAGCATAGGAATGTGCTCTCATTGAGTGTCAGTAAGAGGTTGGCCATGGGGGCCATCTGTTGGAGGAATTCACCCTGGCATACTTTTACCAGGGTGATGTTATTATCATCATATGCATACATGGCAATGTACTCTTGTTGGCACTTGGCCAACTGAGCAGATGTGAGTGTGCTGTGGACATTTTGAAGGGAGGTCTTCATGTCTTCTCATAGGCTTTTGAGGGTGGGGATTTGCGACTCTGGCTTGAGGTTCAACCTGTAAACATGTGGGTTGTAAGAGCACAGGTGCCTGTAATAAATACTGGGTGGGAATCAGGTGATAAGGTTGGCGACATTGGTCCCATCAGCTCCGCTGACCTGGATTTGATGGTCACACATGTGTTTGATGGCCTGTTCCACTGAGAGACTGGTGGTGATGGTGTACTGGGACTCATATGTTCCAGTGAAGGGTGGGGGAACCCACTCACTGTTGAATTCACCTGGGGCAAATAAGGGGTTGTTGGACTCAAGGGGGGGCCAGTAGCAGTCAGTCCTGTTGAATATCCCTCCTTCAAATGGGATACTCTTGAGGCAAGGCGCCATGTACATGCACAGCTTGACAGGGTTGAAGAGTGGGTCCCTGTAATAATCATGGTATACCTTGGGTGGGTGCTGGCAAAGTATCTCCATGATGTCAGACACAATGAACTTGGCAGCGGGGGAGGGGTAATCGGAGATGTACTCTGATGCCACATCAACGTTGGTGACACTGGTATTGGAGTTGGTATTGGTGTAGTCCGACAGCGTGTCATGTGTGCCGATGGAATCACCAATGACTGACAGAGTTGGCGAAGGTGACAACAGTGTCAGTGATATTGGCAATGGGAGGCACAGTACTGCAAATTGTGGTTTCTTGACAGCGGGCCCAAATGGGATGCAATTTGTGTTCACCAGGGCTGAGGGTGGTGTCTGTGTGGGATCAGCAACTTCACTGAGGATGAGCATACCGGCTACCCACAGGTCCCTGATAATATGCAGCCTCTTTGTTGCAGGCTGGTCTTCATTGGCCTTGGGGAGCAGAGTGGGTGAGTAGCGATCGGGACTCATCTTGTGCTTGACAGTGGGAGTGGGCGGCAGTGCAAGTAAGTGGGTGCTGGCCTGTTCTATGAGGTCAATGATATGAGCCTTGTAGACAGGGATGTACTGGATGATGAAAGGCTCAGTGAAGCCTACATCTTTGTGGGGGTGGAATCATCAGCGCTTGTAGACAGTGAAGAGCTAAGGGGAACAGATGTCTCTTCCATCATCAGGAAGGGGCGAAGTAGGGAAGGTAAGGTGTTTGACAGCTTGGCTATCCACCGGTGGCAATGTGGCAGGGACGAAATAGGCAAGCATGTAATTGTTGTACATGTGCTGGATGCTGTCACAGATATTTGACAGCTGAGCAGAGTTAAGGATTAGGTAATTGGCAGAGAAATTGCCATCTGGGTAGCTCAATGTGTTTTTGGGGGATTTGATGTGCGTGTTGGAGAAAATGAAGTCGGCTGGGGCAGCATAAGCTGAAGGGTGGGATCGGGTTGAAACCCCTTAGCATAGGGTGTAGGAGTAATAGACAACATTTTGAATTCATCTGGCCAGTTATTGAAGTTGATTACCGGGTATTTATACTCAGACTCAAGCTCGGTCATGGCACTGCTGGTGGCTTCACACTCAAGGAATCACTCAGGATTTCCTCACTCTGTATTTCAGGGTTTGGTGGAGGTGTTGTATGCGCATAGTGCATGGTGGTACCAAGGGTTCAGTATATATTGATACCACCTAATGAATTTCCCGATTTGGAAATTCCCTTGTAGATAAGCAGAGTTTCCATAATGCATTCCTCATTTTTGCTGTTATCAATGTTTGAGAAACATAGGAATGTTCCCTTCTTGTGTTTGTCTATGGACACAAGATTTCGGCGCTGCCATCCTTGCCCTAGGAGGATGGCTGGTGGGCATGAATCGGATATCCAGCAGTCAGCAAAGGTGGTTAGTGACCCAATGACTATTTCTAAGTTTGGTAGGAATCCCTGTAGTGTACTCTCACCACCGCTGGTGTCATGCATTTTTATTGCAGTGCTCATGTCAGTAGGTACACTACTTAGTTGATTCCAGAGATCTCAACAAATTAGATTTACCTCACTACCCAAATCAATGACAGCTGTGGCTGCACACTTATTACTCCCAATTTGGACATTGATCCATAATAGTGGTTCACTGGGTGATGTCATTTCGAGTGGCTTTGCTGACACATGGTGTGCAGCCACATTAGGTATGTTGCTTACACTTACCATTTTTGGCCAAAGTTGGTCAGCTAGTAGGGCACTCAACTCCTTCGAGTTGTCTAGTACCTTACCTGCAGTCAGGCTTATCGGCGTTCACAGGAGCTTGGTAAGCACATCTCAAGTATTACTATTCACAGCTAACTTGAACCACCTCATATTCCAGGGTTTTGCACCCTTGGTTTTTCCCAGGCCACCTGTCCCTGGAGCAGGGTTTGAATTATGGGTCTCCTTCCCTATGCGGTTTCCTATTCGGTCAGTCCTCCCTTCCCTGCTCTCATCCACCATCTCCACATCACCCTCCTGGTCCCTGTGCTGATGTGCTGTCCCAGGGGTGGCTCATTCAATTGGTCGATGGTCAGCAGGCCTTCCCTTTGCATGGGAAGGGGTGGTTTGCTGTTTTGGTGAGTACTGATTCTGCCTGTGGTGTTGCTCATTATTCAGTTTATTTTCAGGCTGATGCTTGTCCTCTCTGTGCTGGACCTGAGTGGGTTCAACTCGTTCATTCAGGGCTGATTCTGTAGGTCAGGGTGGGACTTTCTTGATAAGTACTACTTCATTTCAGGGTGATTGTTTTACTAATTGGTTCTGTTCACTAGCTTCTCATTGCTCTCGTTTTCCTGGCATGTATACCCTGTCCATTACCTGGCAGCAGGGTGTGCTGCAGGTTTCCTTGGTAAGTTGTTCAGCTGCATACGTTTGTCGATGCTCATGCTCTGCTGCATATGCATACCCAGTCTCGTCATGGCTCTCAGTGGGTGTAGTGTAGTCATAGTCATCATACCCATGGTCCATAGGGTCTCAATCATGCATTTCTGGGACTAGGTAATAGCTGGCGCCTCGTTGGGGCTTGTAGGCATGTACCATAGCTAAATGTGAATGTTGAATGTCCCTTGGTTCTGTGTCATACAGGTGTGTGCGGTGCTCATAGGCCTCCACTAGTGTTTGATGTGGGGGTCTGCACAATGCATAGTTGAAGCCAGGTAGACATAACCTTCCTTCAAAGTTATGAGTTAGTTTGCCCCTGTCAATCAAGCTGGCAACATCGGGGCACTCCTTAGTCTGATGTTTGGTGGATCTACATCCCTTGCATTGATCATACATAATAGGACGGTTATCAGATGGCATCGGATGCTTTGCCTTGATGGTAGGCCAATCTCTTTCCTTGTAAGGGTATGATCCTGGTACTTAGGGATATTATGGCTACCCATCTTGTGTGGCTTCTCATAAATCTTCACAATTATTGGGTTACATCCAACAGCTTGTACATAGGCCTTTGCATAGCCCATTGATGAGACATGGAGCTTGTTGAGCCTCTCAATCAGCCTGTCAATGTCATTTTCAGAGTCAGGAGAGTAAAAGGGATCCTTATTAGGTGTTGGGGCTTTCTTCACTACAGGGTGGTGACTGTGATGTTCCTCCCTTCTTGTGTGTGAAGGTTTTTCATCATCTGAGTCTGGGTCAGAGTCTTCTTCAGAACCATGGGAGTCTGAGTCTAGGTCACTACTATCTGACCCAGAGTCTTCCTCCTTATTCCTTGCATTCTTACTGAGGCACTTAGCATCAAAGCACTGGCGATGTAGTAATGTTTCCATTACTGCAGTGATTTCCGTGATAGTAAAGGGTTTGGAAATGTCCTTTTTGAAGTTTCCAGCTAGAAGGTGTGTTTCCACCTTATCTTTCATATTACGTGGGAGTCCAATCCAAAAGTAGGTTTGATACTCATTGTCAGTGACAATACTTTCAGCTTTCAACCATTGAGCAATAACTGTGAGCCCATGTAGTGGATATGGATGAGAAGCTTGACCAGCCTGAGGTGAAAAATACCCAATGTTTTTGGGTCACCCCATTATGGGCCCAGAAGGTGGATGAGAATAGTAACCATGAATAAACTGTATATCAAGCCCTTCAATGGGCCATTGACACATTTATGAGAGAGTGAGTTGAGCCTGTTTGAGAGCCAAGTACACATCGCTGAAAATGTATGTTGGGCCCATCCAAGTGTCATGTCGAGTTCACCAAGAGTGTGTGTCAGGCCCATCTGAGCCCCACATTGACATCGGTGAGAGAGTTAGTTGGGCCCATGTAGGGACACAAAGGAGATATCACCAAGAAAGTGAGTTGGGCCTGTGTGAGGGTCACATAGACATCGCCGAAAAACTGGGTTGGGCCCATCTGAGGGCCATATAGATATTGCCAAGAAACTAGGGCAGGCCTGTCTGAGGCCATATGGATGTTGCTGAAAAAGTAAGTCAGGCCCGTTTGAGGGCCACGTGGATATTGCTGAGAAACTGGGTTGGGCCTGTGTGAGGGCCAAGTGGATGTCACTGAGACAGTAAGTCGGGCCCATCTGAGGGCCAAGTGGATGTTGCCGAGACAATAGTCAGGCCCATCAGAGGGCCATATCAATAGCACTGAGAACCTAGGTTGGGCCCATCAGAGGGCCATATAAATGTTGCTGAGACAGTGAGTCAGGCCCATCAGAGGGCCATGTGGATATCGCTGAGAGAGTGAGTCAGGCCTGTCTCAGGGCCATGTAGATGTCACTGAGACAGTGAGTCGGGTCTGTCTAAGGGCCATGTAGATGTCGCCAAGACAATGAGTCAGGCCGGTCTCAGGGCCATATCAATAGTGCCAAGAACCTAGGTTGTGCCCATCTGAGGGCCATAGAAATGTCGCTGAGACAATGAGTCAGGCCCATCTCAGGACCATGTGGATGTCGCCAAGTCAGTGAGTTGGGCCTGTCTAAGGGCCATGTAAATGTCACCAAGACAGTGAGTCAGACCGATCTGAGGGCCATGTAGATGTTACCAAGACAATGAGTCAGGCCCATCTCAGGGCCATATCAATAACACCAAGAACCTAGGCCAGGCCTGTCTCAGGGCCATGTGGATGTCACCAAGACAGTGAGTCAGGCCCATCTCAGGGGCATATGGATGTCGCTGAGACAGTAAGTCGAGCCCGTCTCAGGGCCATATCAATAGCACCGAGAACATAGGTCAGGCCCATCTCAGGGCCATGTGGATGTCGCCAAGACAGTGAGTTGGGCCTGTCTTAGGGCCATATGGATGTCACTGAGACAATGAGTCAGGCCTGTCTCAGGGCCATATCAATAGCACCAAGAAACTGAGCCGGGCCTGTTGTGAGGGCCATAAAGATGTTGCCAAGACAGTGAGTTGGGTCCGTGTGAGGTCCATATTGATATCGCCGAGAGACTGAGCCAGGCCCTTCTGCTGAACTCATAGATTTCATTAAAAGTATATGTCCAGCCAGTCTGGGAACTAGGTGGATATTGCCAAAGTCTGAGGAAGTGTCACTGGCCTGTCAAAGGGCCAAATGAATGCTGCTGAAGTGATGAGTCAGGCCTTGTGAGGGTAACATCGACATTGCAGAGAAGGTGGGTCAGGCCCATCAAAGGGGTATGGACATTTCACTGAATGTATGGGTCAGGCCCATCTAAGGGCTACAGTAAATGGACAAGGTCAAGAATGTTTGTCAGGCTGAGTGCAGGGTTGTGTGGATATCACTGATCAGATGTGTGGCGGCTTCTGGGCCCCCAATACGCATTGCTGACAGTATGTGTTGGGACCACCTGACACTCAGTCAGGAAACACACTGATATTGCTGAAAGAGTGAGCCAGGTCATTCTGAAGTCCCAGTATACATTGCAAAGGTAGATTATTGGGCCACCCATGGGTCATGCTAGTATTGGCGAGAATGTAATTTGGGTGCATTGGGGGGGAATGTAAACATTGCTGAAGGTATGTGTCAGTCTCACCACTGGACCAAGTGGATATAACTGAGAGAGTGAATGGTGACATTCCCAAGGCAATGTATATATCACCGATGTATATGTGGGGCACATATCAAGACCACAAAATCCTACCCAAAACATTGCTTCCTGCCAGCTTTAGGTGCCACACCTACATCCCTGATCTAGAATGTTGGGGCCATTATAAGACTACAAAATCACCAACCGTGACATTACTTCACTCCAGCTTAAGCTACATTGCATTCACTGATGCTATAGAAAAGCATGTTACATCCTTGTATTCAACAATCGCCAATGATCTTGAGTGTAATCTTATGTATGACACTGTCAGCTAATTGATATATCAGGTAGTATCAAAGATAACTGAGACATATTGGACTTCAAGCCACATGGAAAGAGCCAATAAAAATCGATTGCAATGTGATAAAATAAAGATGAAACTGAAAACACTTGTCCTCACACTTTCACTACTGGCATCTCCTGATGACTGTCACTTGGCACAAACCAGAAATTCCACCTCACTGGGAATTGGCATACACCGACAAAGTGGCCTCACATATGGTACAGCAATTCCAGAAAGCAACTGGTCTGTGTTACGCTTACTGCAAGCCGAGCCATCACACCAGAAAGGAAGAGCAATTGGAGACCCAATCATAAAAGACTTGTGAATCATTCCATCAGAAAAGCATTAGTTACTCCTTTCCCTTATTAAAGGAAAGAAGGGATTGTCTACAGTCAATATCGGGAATTGATCAATCAGTAGCTGCTTTGGAGAGCATCATCCAATCTTTAAAAAAAACAAAACAACATCCCAACTCCATCTTTTGTAGACATACACCCCAAAAACTGTTGTCAACTCAATCAGACATAGCATCCATTCAATTGGACCCTTATCTTTCTTTTCCAAATCCTACCAAAAAAAGGATAGATCTAAAATTCCCCAAGGCCTCATAGAGTCAACAATGTCACAAGGAATCATTACCTCTGATGACCTTCTTGATTCTCAGCTCCAATTCCAAGATCGCATTCGGATGGCATATTATGATGAGTACTTCATGATCAAAGATAACATCTTCCCAGCTATCCACACTGCTTTAGAACAACACTGTCAACACATGGCAGAAAGTCCCCCTTCTGAAGGAGAAACAATTCCCAAAGAATACCATGCAGAAGTCACCCTTCAGGAAATAGAAGGAGATAACTTTGGCAAACCATTGGTAACTTGGATCTGTGGAACCTGTTATTACATCTATAAGTATGCCACCATCTACAACAAAGGATTGGAATATCTTAGTGGATGTCTCAACAATCTGCCTTCAATTCAAAGAGTGGATCTGTCATATCCCTAACTTTGACCATAGCTATCAACTCCGAACAACTCCGTTTGGACTTACCTTAGCAGATTTCAAGAAGTCATTTCCATTCCACGGACTTCGTGCCAGAGTTGTAACTCTGGCTGGACTTCTTATCCCCGTTAGTACTAGTTTGATTCATTTCATTCCATCTGTACCTCGCAGTATCTTACAACCCATCGGCTTATATTCACCCCCGCTGTCACTCTTGCTGTGTCTGGCTATGTCATGCCACCCATTCATTCATCACCTACTGTATATCCTATGTGCCTTCACAGCTCCGGTCCGGACTTACTCTGGACCTCAGTATATAAGCTCTTCACTTTGTATCCTATTACCCTCAGTTTGAATATCAATTTAGTTTCCCTCTCCTCAAGTCCTGGACCTCTGTCCAGACTTAGCTCTTGGGATCTGGACTTAACAGTATATTCAAACTCTACCTTGTCAACATCCCTTCCAATCATGTCCTACTATGTACCCACCTCTCCACGCACTATGCGCAGAAGTTTCCTCAAAACCAGGTTTGGTCCTTCATGCACCAGCCCAGGTGAATACTTCAGTCTCACCCAGCAAGCCATGCCCTCCATCTCCGGTGCAGCTTGGCATGCCCTGCTATCTCTGCTCACCCCGCTCCCATGCGACTTCTCCCCTATTGGTCCACATTTTCATACTGTTTTGGATGAGGATCTATATGGTGATTATCGCCCAGAAAATCCAATTTCAGGAGCAGGCAGTGGTGGTGATGATGGTGGTGGTGTTGATGGT
>JBBPJL010000142.1:0-27622 GCA_038088675.1 Xanthoconium separans | reverse complement strand
TTTTCGAGCGTCGTGGGATGACGGTCGGTGTTGGAGAGTCAGATAGGGTGGGGTCTTCCTCAGTCTGCGATCCCGTTGGGGGGTTTTTCCCCTTCGGCATGGCTTCTGGGAGGGCGGTAAGCTTTTTAAAAGGTGAGGTTGGGTGCTTATCGCGTTTCTGGTTGTGTATAAGCTGGGGTCCTTGGGGTGCCATCGTAAGAGTAATGTTGATGCGGTAAATTGGTAATTACTTGAAGTATAAATGTTATATGTGCGCTACTCCATGATGGACAGCCTCGAGTGAGTTACGCCGCGAGCTGAGCAGTCTTTGAGTTAACTGATGCATGGAATGGACTTGGTCCTACTTCACACTATTTTCACAGATATTGGTATTCCGCGTAGATTTATGCATGCGCGTCAAGCACGGGTGTGGTGTCGGATATACGTTCCCCGGCGGTGGATAGGTGCGAGTGAGCTGCAAGGCCAAAAGTGAGTAATACTGGAGTTGCACGGCGTATCGATTGGGCATTCAGCTGACCCCGTGCACCTGAAAGCGCGAAATGGTTTCAACAAGGGTCCGAGGCTAGCCTTGCTGCGTGCATGTATTGAGTAACATGACGAGGCACAACCACTGAATGCCTGCCCCAATGAAAGTATACCTTCGGATAATCGGTCTAAGTTTAGTGGTAAGCATGTGCGGGGAGGGTGATGTGATAACGTGCGGCGCGCGTTTGTTCCTTTGAGCAATATAGGCAATACATTTCCTGCGGGTACAGCTGCAGTAAGGTCCATTTGCATTGCATGTAATTTGTATGGTTGTATTCGCAAGTACAACTCCCTTCCTCTATTGCCTCATTCCAACTGAATATTCCCCCAGAAGAGACCTTTCCCGCCAATAACCAGGAAAGTAACCCGCAGAAAGAATATACAGCAATACCCTTGTCGATTGCAGCTCCTCCGTCGATTTTGATATAAATGAAGGTCTCCAAAATGCTATAAAATATAATCTGATTGATATTCTAGTCATTAGCCAACATCCCGCTCTTATCCGCCGGAAAACAGCCTACAAGCATCCTTCAAAAACGCAGAATTGTAATTTGGTCGCATATCGCAATGCAGACGCGCATATTCGGGATGCATGTGAATGCGTGATGAAAATTCACCGTGGCGTGCTGCAGATAATGTCAATCAAGATGGATCATTTCCCGCTTAATCCCACAGGAAAACTACCCTGCACATCATTTGAAAATACGGCTATGAAAATTGCTTTCATATTGGCGCAATGTGCATAACTCGAAACATACAAATATCCCGGAATTGCTCACATCATATTCCGATCAATCGGACAATCACCTGCCTATTCCCGCAAATAATAACAGGTACATCGCAAGAATTCCCAACATTACCTACAGCACGACGTCTGGAGCTACCTGGTAAAGCAAAAGGCCTCTATCCGCGAGGTGCCTCACATCCGCCCCCTCCATCGCATTCAAGCAAAGGTCCTCCAAGCTCTTTATGATCGCACTTGCGGATTGTGAGAGCGTGCTCTCGGTAGCATTACCGGAACTCGTCCAGTTACGAAATTTCAGTTTGCGCAAACGTTCACTCAGTGCTTCGAGGATGGAATGGAATCTTGTCATATCTTGATAATCGCCCGAGCAAATAAAAGCCTGGCATAGACCGTCTATCCACTGATGGGAGGAGGTACCGATTAGGGCTTTAAGTTCTTGCTGAACTGCCGATTCTGAGTCATCAGATGACGTGGACCTAGATGTGACTATACTTAGTTTCAATGTGCAATACCCAGAACATCATACTTGGCAGTAGCCGAGTTTATAGTGTTTCTCCTGGGATGACCAGCTCTTGTGTTACATTGTCAGGTGGATCGCCGCGCTTTAATGTTATAACGCACCGACGTGATAGTGTGCCCGAGCCAGTTGGCCGGCCCATCAACTCAACTGGTTCTTTTGCAATCCTGTCAAAATCGGTCAGTTGAAAAAGTCGGCGGCACAGGCGAAGTGACGGACTGTTTATGAGCTGACTTGAGTAGCCTGCGCTTGGCAACGAGCTTTTGATTGATTGCTGTGCGGTTCCTAGTTTGTAATGTCAAGGGCATGAATAATGACAGATAAAAAGCAAACTTTTCGTGATATGTTGCTCTATAGCGACGTGCTGCCAGGACTCTCTCTTCTGGAGTTGTGTACAATCTGGGTCGACCCATGGTTGAAGTGTTGTAGCGGAGGGCTGTGGGTGGTTGTAGAATTGGAGAAGTAAGTGTTGATCTGTATTACCTACTAAGAGGAAGGCGGTTTCTCGGTCTATTTTTTGGAACCCGATAGGAGATTTACTCCTCACACTGGATTACAGGGTAGCAAGCTTTTTACACCCATGTATGACAGTGTACAAATATAAAACAGTATTGGCAACTAATATAGTGTTCGAGAATACGCGCATCTCACATCTGAGCGGGTATTTTGGGGAGAGGTTATGTGGCGAATCGATAACGCCCGTAAGGATGTTTGGGTGGGTGGGATCAATAGATGGATAATTGAATCAAAGTGACTCCGCAAGGTTGCTCGTAAACGTGAGCTTGTATCATGCAATTTTACTCAAACGAGATAATCGTGTACAGGCAGTAGTTACAAACCCGCTGCAGGAAATACTCAAGAACTTTTTACAAAGATAGTCAGACTCTACGATGTTCTCTGGGGAGCGGGATGATGTGGGTCCTGGGACTCTCCTGCAATGATTTGTGCGTGCTGATATGGGACATTTTGCTGGGGATATGTTCCGATAAAACCATCGCGAGAGCTCCCAAGGCCCGGGACAAAGTTATAAGGGTCCCGCAAATCGCGATGATACATGCCTGAAGTCCCATTGCTACCATCACGATATTGGCCAACTCCCCCCATATCTGGATAATTTACTCTGCGCGAATCGAATCCCATTGAGGTAATTCCGCCGTCACCAGGATATCCTTGTTGCTGACCATACGCCGCGGTATTGTAGTATCCTTGGGGAGGTTGTGCTGGCCTTAAGCGGTCGTACAAGCCACCTTGCGCTCCATATGGATCCGGAGTCATCAGAGATTGGCTAGGGTTTTGGTTCGGCATACCTGGGGGAAGTGGCTTTGGCAACGACTGAGAGTTAATTGATGCTACGAGTGGCACGGGAGATAATGGTCCTCTTGCAGCATAGTATTGGTCTTGTTGAATAGGCGGAAGTGCGGAATTCGGTGGACCTGAAGAAGGGATCGGAAGCAAATGATGAACCGCAGGAGGAAGTGCCGTTGGCGCGGCATATTGTTCTTGGTACCTTCCTGGATGTACTGAGCCTGGCAGAACTGACGCGGGTATTGGGGGAAAAGGCGGGGCGGGGGTAGGTTCTGCCAATGGCGGGGCTAGTAACCTTTGGATTGTGGACGATTGTTGCGGCTGTGGCAGGGCAAGCGAATTCTGCTGATTTCCGTCGGAGAGAGGGGGAAGGTGAATAGCGGGAATTGTACCTGTTGCAGGCACGGAAGGGAGGGATGAGGTCTGGATACTGTTAGATATCTCAGCGGGAGTATTTGTGTTCTGCAGTGTCTTTGTGGAATCATTTGGAAATACAACATGTGCGGGAGCACCCGTGGGTGACAGACTTCGCATTTGAAGACGCTTTGGTGATGGGGTCGAAGGGGGGGGAAATGATTTGGAAGGACCTTTGACGGATTTCCTAAGGGATGCTGTGACTGCTTTCTCCAAGCTCTTCGTGGCTGTACCCTCGCTTTGGAAGGGATCCTCAGTCCCCACAGATGGGGGAATATACCTCACAACCCGAGGGCGTGGACGAGGACGGCCTGGTTGAAATTCATGGGTTTCTGGAGGATGTAATGAAAAATTATGCTTACGTGAAGCGGCTGGAGTATCCTCCGACAGAGATGCATAATCAATTGGCAATTCACCTTCTGCTTGGAATTATGAGGCGTGATCTGACTGAAAAAAAACAAACGAAACTTGCCTTCTTCTTCAGAAGATGACACAAACTCCCTGCTCAGGACCTTCTTAGCAGCATATCTGCTGTTCGCAGTAGGCAATGGCGCCTTCTTCATGCCTTTATGCCTTTCCCGCGCAATGTGTCTATTATCATCCTCGAGTGCGGCTATCTTCTTCTCGCGTCGCTCATGATCGCCAAGTGCTTTGCGCTTTACCTTTCTGCCCCCGGTCTTTATATTAGAGCATTCGGGTGGAACCTCAGTGACGGAAAGGTTCCCAGCATTTTCAACGTCAGATAACTCGAATACCTCAGTATGTCCGTGTTCGCGGGAATTAGATTTTTGCTTCACCCTCACTGCAGCAGCAGTGGAACCCAAACGCGACGGTCCATTGCGGTCGGTACGACCATTTGAAAACATTCGTCGGCCGCATGCGTCTTGTGCTGAGGTAGGCGGCGCCTCTTCCACAATAACGGGGGAGTTGTTACTTTGGAGGGCCCCTGGCTTTCGTCAGCACGGGAATTGTTGGATATTAAATATAACCTTACGATGTTCGCGGACATCGTGAACTAGCCTCACAGTGAGCCTCTGATCCTGGATGGAATGAATCAATTTCCGCTTGTCGGGAAGTGAGAGATCGTTTATTCCCTTCGTGCGGGCAGCCTCATTCCGCCGTTGACCTGGCATGAGAACACCATACGGGTACCCTTCAATGACAAGCCCGTTTGATGCCAGAAATACAAGAAGCGTCTTCCACGGGAAATTGTTTCCCTGTAATTTTGACACGTCCACACCACGCGCTTCTGTATATTTGTTAGGTCACTTGCAGTAAAAAACTACGGTATTTATATAGTTACTGATGAGGTCTATCAGCAGCGTTTTCAGCATTGCAGCGAGGTCCGCATCATCTTGGGTAGCAGGGGAGAGAACAGTGGAAGGATCCGGAGAGGTGCGCGCGTTTTTGACAGCCTTTGGTACCTCCAAATTTTTCGGTGGCACATTAGCGCTACGAGTGTCGACACTGTCTCCAAAAGCGTCGTCAACTACTTCAAGAGAGACATTATTGCTTGTTTTCAATTCAGTTATTAAGAATAATTATATTGATCAATAACTCACAAAACATGTGCCTTCAGATGGCCGATGATCATATCCGTGTCGGCTCTGCAACGTGTCTCCCAAAACTAGGAGATACTATTAACAGTCGAAGATAATTTGCTTAGGAAAATTTCCTACCCCATCTGCCGCTTCTGTTGTGTGAGCCTTCCCCATATTATCTTCATTTACAATATTCCCGCACATCACGAGCGATGACTGAAACCCGTGCTTTGCAGCAGCTGTATCCATCTGCGCGACTTAATTTAGCGGGTACAGTAAAGAAAACAAGCATACTTGCAATGTGACGGAGTTTCCGGAAAATGTTGTTGAAATCACCAATGCGATCCCCCATAGTATGCTCGTGAGTCTTTGTTAACTCCACGTTCTCAAACGCTTCCAAAATATCTTTCCACTGCTCATTTTCATCACTGACAAAACACTTGTAGCAGTGACTGATGAGAGTTGGCGTAGCTTCGATCAATTAGTCAACGGTGATAAAACTTAACTAAACACGCATACCTTGGCCAGCGACCGGGGAAGAAAGCCGCGCGCGTTCTGCGTTCTCATTCACCTTGAAGTAAGCCTGATACAGATTCCAATGGTTGGGAACATTTATCACGCGGCTGGAGGATTTATGCCATGCCTCTGCGACTTGTTGTAAGGTCATGTTAGTCTGCGAGGCAATCCGTTCAAGTATGATCTCGAGTTCGCGATAACCCTCATCCAAAATTTTGTAGGTTTGGCCAGATCTTCGTCCACAAGTTGGAGTGGTCGGGGGAGACCGGAAAGGACGCTCGATGGCGAGATCATTTTCGAGGCGACATTGGTTATCCGATATAGGAGGCCCGTCAGATGTTGGAGGCTTAAAAGGTGAATCATCTGGAGTATTCGCGGTGACATGCGGCTTCTGAGATGCTGATTGACACGGATGCGGGGTGGGGGGTATAACGTTCACGATTGGCCGTGCAGTGACTGGGGTATCTTCACCCTGGGGAATTACAAATGATGGTTGGGAGGTAGCTAATGGTTCCGCACGAGGAGCAGAAGGTGAGGTCCCGCGAGAACCTGCCAGTAAGGATGCACGGAATTTAGGAGAGGGTGCTGCGCAGCCATCCAGTGAAGGTTCACTAGAACCCGCAGGCGATGATGCATGAAAACCCACGGTGGGTGGGAAATGACCAGTGAGGAATTTCTCTTCTGGGAATGCAGAGTAAGGAACACCAGGGACGCAGGGGGAGAGGCCAGAGGCACATGCGAGAATTTCGTTTTGAGGAATTGCTGGAGAAAGTGCCTGCAGACCTGCAGTAGAGGCGGGATGAGAATCTGCAGGGGACGAGGCGTGAGGGTCAGGAAATGAGACAGCATGAGGGGCTGATGGGGAGGAAACACGAGAACCTCCTGGGGAGAGAGCACGAGAACCCGCTGCGGATGGAGCACGAGATTCTGCTGGAGAGGCAGTATTAAAATTGGGAGATGGAATATCACGGAGAGGAGTTGGCGTAGGAGCCTCTACATGACCTGCAGAATGCTGGTGTGAAGAGGTTTTTCGGGCGGCCTTAGCCGGTGAAGGAGACGGGACATGGTCAATGGGGGCATGTGCAGATGATGGTGGTACCATGCGCGAACGCCGTTCATTAGCACGCTGGACAATATCACCTGTGCGTTCGGTTGCCTTTACTCTTGGACGGAGTCTGCTAGAAGTGTAGCAAATTGGGCTAGGACTGCGGTGACGACCTCCTCCCGTCTGTGCTGGGCAGCGAAGTTCGTCATCCATCAAAGTAGGAATGTCAGCGCAACGATTGCCAGACGTCATGCTATCCCCAACTGGAAAACAGCTGGCAAACGCCAGGGGGAAAAGGAGAGTAAAATGGAGGACTGGAACAAGGAGGCTCTCGGGATGGCGAGCAACGTTGAGGATAGATATGGCCAGCAAAGCAAATCAGAAGCTTAGACAATGGGGTTAGATATCCATTTACCGTAATCGAATCTGTATCAAACTGCGGATCCCTGAAGCGGCATCCGTGCCGATCTTCCCCTCTCAGCTGTCTCCCTCGCAATCTGCATCGGAACATGGATCCTCGTGAGACCTATGGGGCTAAAGTCCGATATCGGAGATTCTCGCTTCGGTGACCGACTTGTGATGCTTCAGAAGTGATGTTCTCCCTTTTCGCATTTACGCGGCAGTGAACATTTTCACCTACATTTCACGTCACACCTTATGCGGAGGTCAATAGCTTTCTAATATCCCGCACGCACCAACACCAAGGGGAAACAGAATGCGTCACGCGTGGTGTAATGTTATAACGATGTGACCAAGATGCTCTTCTCACCAGACGTGAAGGATATCTGGGCTGAGAGTTAAGATGCCTGGGTGGATGATGCAATTGAATAGTTCACTTGGTGGTGCGGGCGCTAACAACCAAGGCTCGTCTTCAATCATAAACAAAGTTAGAAAAATCATACGTAGCAATATTTTGAACCAGCGCAGGAATGGCGGGTAATGCATTCCGCGTGCAGATGTGATTCTACAACGTAAAAGAAACGCAAATTAACCCAACTGGGCGTGAAATCTGCCTTGCGATGAAGGAATTTCCACCGGTCACAGCTTGTGAAGTACCCTCGATTGCCTGATGATGCCAGTTAAATGTCCCAATCTGATATCAAGTTTGCTCTGTAGAATTGGAAAGTTATTTAAGAGGCCGGAGATTCAGTAAACAGACTGTAACGCCAACAATAAATTCAACCGCAGATGAGTGGCAGTTGTTCACACCTGGTGGATTTCTTAAGCGGGTATTCAAAGAGGAATACAAAGAGAAACTGCGGGTGGGGTTCATAACGAGTTACCCACGCCTGCGCAAGGGATACGGTTTTCTTTCTAAGCACGGCTATGGCGTACCCAAACCAACACCCATAGCGGGTTTACCCGCGGGTGCAGGCAGTGTGCGCGACGTCATGCCGTCGTCGCCGTCAAGCTAGACGAGTTGTTTGGCACAGTTATCGCCCCGTCGTCACGGCTGTATTGTTTACAGGGTGTGCAGCCTGCGGGCACGGGTTGAGCGCGGGTAATGGCTCATTGCCCGCGCGGGTTACCCAGCTATTCCATAACTGCGGGAAAGAGGTAGTTGGAATGGTCAATTATCACAGAATCAGGCAGAGTGGTTATTGGCACGCTGGGTCTGAAACTTTACGCGGAAATGACAATTGAATGTAAGTAGGATCTAAAAAGTTCCATGTCATTCTCTCGAAGACCTGTCATATCAAAGCCTCGCAGAACGGCTGCTATTACGGCGAGCACCCAAACGCCACAGTCATAGCCGTTTGTTTGCAGACGTCGGAGCTGATGTGATATCAGGCACTGAGATACGCGTGGATAATATTTCGCTCACCTCGATTGGTCGCGCGGTCCATTCAAATCTCATCTCCGGATTAAATAGGACGTTGTGCTGAATTGATATTCCACGAAGGCGGGAAATCAAAGTCATAACCTCCTGGGATCATATTAGCGGTATGTAGGGTCGGATTTACAGGAATTAACCTGGACATTAGCACGCCAGGGCTGTCTCTCGGCCATGCTGTCGAAAAGGAGAATTTCCCTGCGTGAAATATTCACTATACAAAGCACCCAATCTGAACAGAATTCAGTACGGAATGTTGCAGGAAATGATGCACTGACCACTTCGACGTCGTCGTCGTGACAGAAGCCGATATCGAACATCTTGAGTCCTGGCGGAGCAAAGACTCGGAGGGGTTGGGGTAGTCTAACACGACCAGGCGGTGGAGACGCTGACATGACAAACTATGCGCGAGAAGTCGGCGTCGAAAAAGGGCGGGGATTTCTGCAGGTGACAGGACAGGCAAAGATAGTCGACCCTTTGTAGCCAGCATCGCGGAACATCGTTCTCGAGGGTCTTAGTACAACTGCGGCATACGCGAGGTTCTATAAAACCTCACGAGACGCATTCGAAGGAGGTTTCTGAGCAACTATCAGAGAAATGCTAGAGGCGCAGGAGGTTCATCACCCCGAAAATAGTCCTTCTTCGCAGGCGGAGGCTCTGGAGGTACAGGAAGTCCCCTTCAAAAAACTTCATATCCGATGTAAAGGATCTTTTGGAGGCCAGGGAAGACTGGGGCGTTGTTAACGGTTTGTCCACTGCATCTTCCAGCTGCCCAAGAACCTCGTAGAACATCTGGCAGGCCTCATCGAATATAAAGGCACTTGATTCGCACATCCATAGCTGGATCTGAGAAATTGAGATCTTCTCATGTCCTTATTAATGTACCTGTAATCTCAGCATCCCACATCAATATATGTGATCCTCTGTGGTGGATCAATGAAGAATACGTGATCCGCGAAACCATTTGTGCTAGAGAAGCAGTGGTCTGCGGCGTTCGTCCAAACCATAAACCAAACAACGGTGTTTTCCACGTAGCTACGACACTGTCCGTCAATAAACAGGCGCGCGACTGAAGATAGTCAAACGTAGAAGAGATAACCCCGCCGCACGAAGCATCCCGTATATTGGGCGGGAAAATCTCACAAGCCAATATAGCATTTCAACATGTGAATGATTGAATCGATGTGTTATTCCAACCACCCAGTATACAAACCGTTGTCAATGTCGTCCCACCGCAGTTGCAACTCGTCCAATTTGTCCAACATCACAATGATCTTTCTCCATGCTTGCCGCCGACGTTGACAAGCCGACTTATATAACCGACCATATTCGGATAGAGCATGAAATGTAGGTTCATTAAAGTACGGTCTGTCAGGGTAATCCGCGTCGGAGGTGCTGAGAACTGAATCTACCGTTGGAGTATAAGTAATGAAGATTCCCGCCGACGCCGAAACCCCCGTTGATCCTCTCATGCTTCTTTCGAACATCGAGATACTTTGAGTCACATACCCTCATTATGATCTTATGCAGAAGATCTTAGTAAAACGTTATCGATGAACCCAGCAAGAACCTCCCCCACCTGTTCCAACTCCTCCAGAGAACCTCGCAGAACCTCCCCCACCTGTTCCCACTCCTCCAGAGAACCTCGCAGAGCCTCCAGCGCCTCTTCCAATACATACGCAGGGAATTCGATTCACTCTATTTGTTGATATTACTAGTTTGGATCTTCTTGCAGCATTATCAACGCGCTTATAATCTCAGTATCACATCAACCCATCAATTATGAGAGCCTCCCTGGAAAATCAATGATGTGAATACATGAGCCGTCAAACCATTTGTTCCACTCACTCGTTTGAAGGAAGCACACCGCGCTGCGGTCTCCATGTTTGTCCAGGCCGCAATCCAGGCAACGGTGTTTTCCAACAACTGTATGAGCCCTGCCACAAACAGTTTCCCGCCTATACGGTGGAAAAATCTCACAAACTAACGCATTTTTCAAAGTACAATTGGGTGCATCAACAATGTTATTCTGGCAGCGGCCCACTATGCAAACCGTTGTAAATATAATCCCGCCTTGTTTGCAACTCATCCAATTTATCCAATATTTTGATGATTTTCCCCCAAGCTCGCCGCCGACGTTGACAAGCCGAGTTATGTAATCGACCATATTCGGATAGAGCGCGAACTGTAGGTTCATCAGTGTACGGTCTCGTAAGGTAATCCGCGTCAGAGGTATTGAGAACTGAATCTGCCGTTGACATATAAGTAGCGCATAACAAATAACAAAGTGCCTGCGATGTATTACCTTTGGTGTTTAACTGCGTGTTGAGGGCGAGCCGCCGTTCCGCCCTGACTTCTCGATTCCTTAGTGACTCGACTTGCATAGGAAAGTGCGTGTCCAACAACCGGAGTGTTTGCACTGAGGCATCCAAATCAGAATTACCTAGAGAATTAAAGGACAGGAGACAGCATACTTGTCGGCGCATCGATTTCCATCTGCTCGTTATCTTCCACTGTTTCTGATATATTTTGTGGCCGTCGCCGGGATGGTTTCCAAACATCGATCGCAATTTCACGTGGGGGGGAAGCAGGGATAGATCGGGGGGTAGAGCGTGATTGACAGACATATAGGGAGATGTTCACGTCTCGAACTGTTGGGTGAGGAGGTGGATCGGACGGAATGAATAGACCGCGAAGTTCTTCGCGCCGATTTGGTGCATGGTTTGGAGGACATGTAAAACGCTGAACAACTACGTTACTCGTCCGAGTTTGCGTTGGAGAAGGAAACGCATCAGGAGCTGGAGTTTCATCATGATGAGCAGCAGCTGAAGAGCTGGAAATTGACGTTGGTGGATGGGGGCCCACTAGGAGTACATTGCCGCTGAGTAGCTCCCACCTGTTGTCAGGTCAGGAAGTGTTGAAAGGTGGGGAAGGCAGCAAGCGAAATTGACCATGCGGCCCTTCGACGTATGAAACGTTGGCGGATGGCCCTTCATCTGATGATATGCCGGGCGGAGGTGTCGGGGGTATCTGGAGGGTGTTATGCAGACACTGGTGGCTATCCATCGCATCACCCGTGTGACGCTCATACGTGTTCGCGGGTATTGGGGGCGCTGCTGTTACGAGGAGGTTCTTTAACAGCTGGCGGGAATCAGGACTCGTCACCTGGTTAACCTGGGGGAGTGTGCGGCGGGCCATTATGCAGATTCAGACACTCGCGGGTTGTTACAAACCGAGTGTTTGGTAGCAAATCAGATAGATCAGACGGATCACGGTATTAAGCGTGAGAATTTCAAACAACACAAGCTGTGGGTTGATCGTGGGAAATCTGATTCACGCGTAGGTAAATTGGCGAGTCCTGAACCCCAAAGACGCGTTCACTTTCTTCTAAAAAAAATACCTCCCCGTCATCCCAAGCATGGATGCCACTCTCGCCAACACCATTCTTGAAAACATCGATTCCACCATCTTTCAGGTCTTTGAAAAATTCATCCCCTTGAATACCGCCGCTGCATGGACTGAGGCTCAGAAACAGGTGGAGGGACAACTCGTACGTCATTACCTATCACGCGAAACACCGTAACAAACGTTTTGCAGAATATCGCGTCTAAAGTGGTTGATTCTGTGACAAGCGTCCCGGACCTCGTCATCGCCACGAAGATGTTTTGGCGCGGTAAGGACGAAGGCTGGCCAGATTGGAACCAGATTGTATGCTGCCCTGCAGAACTCCTGAAATCTCACCCTTGGTATCACTCCGCGAGCCCAATCCCACCGACGAATGCCGCATCCACGACTGGAAACGTTCCAGGAGTTCCAGTGGATCCGCTTGGTCAGAGCAACCAAAGCGGTGACCTCCTCGTCCAGGCGACTGGGACTGAGGGGAACAGCTGGGAGGACAGTTTCAAAAGTCCCTTCGAACCGGGAAATACAGCCACATCTCCCCCTAGATCCCCTGAAAACCTCGACTCTGAAGGATGCGCAGATGAAGACATCCAGATGGAAGACGGCGAGACCGCTCCTGGAGTTCAAGATGGGCTTGAAGATGAATTTCATTGAGGTCGCTCCACTACTCGGGCAACATCTTCCGTCAAGCAGGGAAATGCCGGTGGGAAAAGTAGGGTGCGTCGAGGAATATTCCCGTCTTGCTCGCCTGGGTCACAGGCTCCTGGTGCCTGTTCATCCTGCCTAGATGGAAAGTTCAAGTGCTCCCTCTCTCACAACGGCGGGTCTTGTTTCCAGTGCAAGATGAGAAGGAAAAAGTGTGATTACGCCGGTCCCCGCGGGAGATCCAGAGCGTTATCCCGCGTCCCCACGCGACAGCTGCCTAAATTTCCCTCCACCGATTCTCCTCCCTTTAAGAGACGCAGAGCTCCACCCCCTGCACACCGATTAACTTCTCCACCAGAAGCTGGCCCCTCTCAACCTTGCAAAATATCACCAACGCCTACTCCGGCAAAACATAGACAGGTGTCATCTCACGCTAGAGAGAAAAATAGTACGCGTTTACTGGTCTTCAGAGCTTCATCAAAACATGTTTGACGTTTGACAGATCCGCAGATACATCCTGAGATTCCCGCTGCCTCCTCAGCGGATCTAAGCAACGGGCCCACACGTCCGCGTGCTAGTACAACCAATCTTGCAGAGTCATGCAAAGGTGCCCTGGGACCAGCGGAACTAGGTTTGACCCTTGGAACCACATACAGTGTGCAAGGGGAGCCGTTAGTGTCGCGAAAGGAGCACGAGGAGTTGAAAAGCCAAGTAACCGCGTTGAAGGTAGAAAACGACTGGCTGAAATCCGAGTTCAAAAAGGTTTGCTTGAAAATTCGCAATGTCTCGTCGGCCATGATCTACCTCGAGGGAAACGTTGAGGCTATGCGCCAACTCGTTGTAGGTCCTCGGACTGAACACCCTGAGGGCTGCCTCAGTTTCCCCCTCAACATGGGTGCAGGAATATCTCGTGCAACGACTCCGGATCATTCTCCGACCCCCAACCCCCCCGAAACCAACATAGGAGACCAGGATTTAATTCCCGCAATCGAGGCACTCTCTGTCGGCATTTCAGAGATGGCGAGCCATTCAGTAAGTCATATTCCATCATTCGTTACTATCTACACGCCAATGCAATTGTTGCGACGCGCAGGTAGGTGAACCAGCCGTCGAAGCCGGTGACCTTCCAGAGGAGGGTCCCGCAACAGATCCACAAGCCCTGTCATGGTTCTCGAATGACTTGCAGGCCATCGATATTTCGCGCATCTTTGAGGAGGATGCGCATTGTGAACGCGGGATGGAAGGTCTTGGATGAACGGGCTTCGAAGAACTGGCCCAAACACCATATTCACATCTGGAGACACCTGTGCAATAATCATTACAGTGGTTTTCGGAGGTGATATGACGCGTGGGAAATTCTGCGGTGCGGCAGTTACTAGTCGATAGGGTACATACTCGTCATACGCGGGTGATTAGCAAGGACGTAAAAGAACACACCCTTACCCTTTGGGACCGAGGCTGGGAAGTTGATTAATCCATCTGCGATGGACTAGGAGTCTCCAGAAGCACTGTACCCTACTGGTGCGCTTTGATCAAACGGAACAGTACTAAGATCGCGCATATACTCGCTGTCTCGCTCAAGAGTTGACCTGGCAATGGACAAGCCTGTCAAGTTGCAATCGGACGGCAAGAACGTCCAGAGAATTGCTCAATTCGCCAACTATATGGAAGCTAGCAGGTGGTTTATGTAAGCTAATGCGACCATATTCGCGAATTAGACTAAGTAAGCACGGAGCCGCAACATTCGATGCTCTGCTCCAGCGCTCCCTGCCCACTTCGTTCACCGGCGGCGTAAATGCTTGCGCCATTCTGCCCATCCTTACCCACTCGCGCCTCCCCTCACTTTGCCCTCACCGCCTCCACCTCCTTCCTCCATCTCCCCTTGGAGCATATAAATGGTGCGCACAGTCGGTGCACATCCCCTACCTCACTCATGTTCTCCACACACAGCAATGATGGTAACGACGGCGACACGTCGTGAAGACAAAGGGAAGGGAGAGCGCGTCGTCATTGTCGTCGTCGTCATGAGATGAGGGTGGGGCAAAGGGGAGAAGTGACAGTGAGGACGCAGTGCCATCGGCGTTGTTGTTGTCGTGAGACGAGGGGGAGAGCGAGAGCGCGTCGTCATCTCATGGTGGTGACGAGGGTGAGGCGAAGGCGCATCGCCGTCACAAGACAAAGGGTGGGAGAGCGCCAGAGCGCGTCGTCGTGCCGCGAGGTGACGCGAGGGGGTATCGCCGTCGTAAGATGAAGGGGAGGGAGAGCGTGAGACGTCGTCGTCATCGTGGTTGTCGTCTCGCGATGGCGATGACAACCCACGTCTCAGACGAGGGTAGGGCAAGGGTGGGGGTGTGGGTGCGGCGTCGTTGATGAGGGATGGAGAGCATGAAGGCAAGGGCGAGAGCACGTCGTCGTCGTCGTCATGAGATGGGTCATCTCACAACGGCAACGATGACGACCCTCGTCTCAGACGAGGTGGTGCGGGGAGAAGGTGAGGAGTGTGAGTGTGAGGGCATGGTGGGACCATTGGGTGAGGAGTGTGTCGCTGTCATCGCAAGACGCAAGGTGAAGGGCGTGGCGGCGTTGTTGTCACAAGATGAGGGCGTGGTGGCATTGTCGTCGGGAGACCAGGGCAAGAGTGAGCGTGTGGGCGCGGCGGCATCATTGATGTCGCAGGGAGAGGGTGTGTCGTCGTCATCACGTCAGTGTTTGTCGTCGCCGCACTCGTCTGATCACTCTCTCCTGCTCCAAGCATGATCTTCAGTCCATTTCTTTGTGATCTCTTCAAGATACGCATGAAAAAATCTAGGACTAGAAAGCAAAAAAAAAAAAAAACGTACACGTGCAACACAATCCAAGGTATGCCACACGAACAGCCGGGCGTCGACTTGACAAGAGACGAGCTCCAAGCACATACTTTCCTCTGCTGGGAACAAGAAGGTCAACTTCGCAGTGCTTGAAGACGTGTTTGGCATCAGACGAACCATGACTGCGCAGACTTTCAAGAACGTTCAATTTGATGACGCCGCCGTGATAGAGGACATTCTTGTTGTCAACAAAGGATGTCACTCCAAGTTGTAGGGGATGTTGATTCAGGCAACGGAACTTGCCGAGGCAATGATATCTTCTACTCGAACGGGCTTGGCTGCATGGGTGGGCCGAACCCGCCAAACGAAAGAAATGCATACAATTACAAGAGACGTCTATGGGCAACGCCGTCGTGCTTTCTTCCCAGACGGCCATCCAGTTTGACGGTGCGTACTCCTCAAAGCTTTTGCGCTGTCGTTGCCGGTGGTGGATGGCTGATTGAACACACAGGGTCTGCCAGGTTCTTTTGACGTGGACAGGTTCACAAAGATACGTCTCGTTCACCTTCATTGGTCGGTATTGCCCACCAACTGTCCAGGCACGTGCATTTGAAATCGATGTAATGCAAAAGGCCATAAAGAACGCTAGGTATGTCCTTCCACCCTCACTCAAGAATAGTTTTTTTTATAAAGTTTGGAGTGAGGACTCGACGCGTCCCTTTACGCCTCCGTGACAAGACCCGGGTAGACATAAGCCCATTCTGACATTTGGACCGCATATATGCATCCTCTTTCCCATGCCCGCTTCTCGGTCGTCCCAAAGGTGGCAAAGCTAATCAAGTCATCCAGGCCGAGAATCTCTTGAAGCGCCAGCGTGAGTCTTGGTTTCTTGTGCACAACTCACGTGGACTGATCTCAAGTGATAAGTCGTGACTCGAGACACACATTTGGCATGCCAAGAGGGCAAAGATATGCCATGTGCTCGTATTGTCTCATCCATTGCCGCTTCGTGTACCATTTCAAGAAATCTCTGCCCAGGCCGAGACCCCTACCGAAAAGGCTTTTCGAAGAAGTCACCACACTTTGATGCACAGTTTCATCTTGCACTACGCATCTTATTATGCCACGACAGAGCTCAAGGGCCCACAACCTTTCCTTGAGGCACTACTTGAATGATATTGCGATCCGCAAGTCTCTGGAAGTGGTTCGTGTTGTCTATCCGACTCGTGTTCCGTTACTGACGCGCATCGTAGCTGCTTGACGGGCGGTCCTCATCTGGGTAGATGTTTTTGAATCACTCCGCTTCGTACGTCCTGGACCAAAGCAAGAACGACCCACGGAAATATGCAGAGATCGAGTTTGCCGATCTAAGAGTGGCAATTCGAATTATGTCACCAAAGGGGCATTATCCCTGCTGGAAACGACTACAGGAAGGACTTCTAGAAGGTTTGGGAATCGGACTGAAGATGTTCACCGGTCTCTCATATTTATTGATCCACAGATTTGGGATTCGTTGATGGAACTACTTCTGCCAGTATACCGCGATTGGACTCAAAGTTCTCGATCCACATCTCAAGTATGCTTGCCCAATGTTCAATGCAAGGATCTAACGTGTGTGCTGTTCACAGGTTCCCTCCAAGTAATGCATAACCCCATTATCCCGACATGACCCGGCCTTCATGTTTCCCATCGTGCCTACAGTGCAGAGCGAGCTCTGGGACGAAGAGCAGTGAGGACCTCAACGAAGGGCGGTCCAAGGTTGGTTCTGTCTTTAATTTCTTTGATGCCAGACAGGTGTCCCCACCACCACCACCACCACCACCACCACCACCACCGCAACACAGTCGCATCGGCATCCATTGTTGAAATCTGGGTTTTCTATCTTTAGTTTCGTTCTATTCATGACCCAGATTCTAGACCACATCACATGATGGTCTCGGACTATTGTTCCGATTACACTATCACATTTACTCATCTTTTACTCATCACATCAAAGAGCATTTACTGCTATTGGTAGATACGTTTAGGATTATCAATCCTTTTCTCATTGACTCATTCTTCATGACGTCCTTTTGTCTACCTATATTTATTCCTACTATACTTAGTAGAGGCAGTGCTAGTAGCTAGACCCTACTTAAGGAGAGCTCCCTGTAGTCGCTCTCCTTAGAACTCGAATCCCTATTCTCAGTTCTATCGCTCTACTCAGCACCCACCTAAAGCTTTAAACCCTCTCGTCCTACTTCAGTGAGTAGCTCCCACTGAACCATATCCTCTCCAGTTACTACACTTTTGTGGTAACTCCTACTATCCCTCGGTAGTAGAGAAAGCGGAGTACCTCGCAACTTCGTAATCCATACCACCACGGCCACATCGACGATGCCACCACGATGTCATTTTGGTGACGATGTCACGACAACGATGTAGCCATATTGGCGTCCCTGCCATTACCACCACGTCATTGAGGATGATGCACCACCACCACCGCTGCCATGTCGTCGTCGGTGTCAATGACATAGCACGACAGCGGCAATAGTATTGACACGACCCGCCACGGGTACCTGGTACCCGTACAGTTCCCTAGCCGCAACGTTGTCCCCACCACCACCAACCACGATGTGATACGACTCGGACATGGTGACAACGCTACACGACCCCGACAACAATGGCATCTCCGTGTATATATGTATCGTAGTTAGAAGTAATACATCACTTATGGGGCTACAATGTATGAAGAGTTACAATGTTAATGTCGCTAGCATGTTCCTTTCATTAGGGACTTATACTACCCAGCTAGTTCCAAGCTCTCAATTGTGCGCGCACGCTGTGGATCCTCTGAATTTGCGCGCGGAATTTTTGTGCACTTTGACCGCCCTACATATAGCATCGCATCGATTACTTTTCATTCTACTACTGCTAAGCCTCAAGGTTTCCCGTGCTATAACAGCTCAAGCTCTTTTCTCAACTGATATACACTTATACCTCCGCATAGATCTTCTCGTAGATGTCCTCTTCGTGTTCCCTTTCCCGAACTCGTCTTTCCAACATTCTACGTAGTTGCGCTACGCGGCGCGCGCAATGTTCCATTTGTTTTTCGCTGCTTGATACTTCTCCGATGTATTTCTGAAGCATCTTTAACAAAGAGACCTCTTTGGCATCCAGATTGTTGTGATGCATCTCATCGATTGGCGATGGGGTCTCTTGCCACCAAAGGTTCTAAAGCGCGTTTAGCTGCCGCGGAGCGATGAGCGAATTTCATCTACCTGGAAATACCTTTGCGCCCACAAGAAAACCCCAGTTGAATATTCCCGCGACAGCTCTTCATCAGGTTTCAACTCCCCTCCAAGCCACCAAGCACCTTCAAACTCGTCACGTTTGGATTTGTTCCAGTCCGGCAAAAAACGCCGGATGCGGTCAGCCATCCCCAGTGCACAAGGGTCCATCCCAAGTAAAACCCGCTTTAGATTTTCCGCATCCGTCGTATGCTCTAGTAGAGCTGCCTGTGGGGCGGGGACGGGCAGGGGACTAGTCAGGCGGGTGGCGTAATAGCCTTGAAGACTAATGCTCCAATCCTTGAATTAACAATGAGTAGTCAGTAGGCGGTATTAAATACTCAATCTATGTGGCGGACACTCATGTTCTCTGTTAGCAAGCGCTCGAACCAACCATCTGGCCATCTGTCAGCAGGCAGGGAGATGAGATGACGGACAGCGGCTTCGACCCGACACCCTATGTAATAAAGGAGCATCTGGAAGGTGCTTTGGGGCACGGCGCGCAACGCAATGACTGATTCATCTAGGGGCATGGTGGCGGGTGTTGTGATGGTAGTTCACTAACAGAAAGTGAGGATGACGTCGGAGTACTGAATGCTACGCGTAGCTTGACATGGAGAACTGCTGAACCTCGAATTAAGCACATATGAAATACATGATATAAGCATATTTTTGAGCTTCATAGAACGTCCACATTATCCGTCGTGCGGAATACTACAATATGCCGAATTGACGATCGTAATTCGTGGATTTCACGGTATTTTTTCCAAAAGCAAACTCCGATATAATAATCCACTCTTTTAAGTCCGACGCTAACCAAGGTCGTGCATAGCTTAACGTCCACTACTATGCCCCTCGACCAGTCAACTATCGCATGTCCCTCTGCATCTCAAAGTGGCATACACCTAGTGGTTCTCTACATGGGTTGTCGTGTCGAGGCCGCCGTCCGACATCTGATTTCTCTACATTCAGCGCAGTGGCCCAAATGTTGGTATGAGATGTTGAAGTTGGAACATGTAGGTTGTCGACACTTTCAACGCATCTCTCTATGTCTGTTAACTGACCCGATTTTGTTCAAGGATATAAATGTCCGCGTCCGAGCACTTCACGAAACTCGCCTCACAGTCCCGCTCCCCGTTCCCGCCCCACATGCCACTTTGCTGCTGTATGGATGGGATCCTGAGGTCTTGAAGCAAGAACTATTCAAACTGAAGTCTGTCCCATTCCGAATTGCCGACAGAATCCCTCAATTTTTGCCCAACTGGGATGTTTCAAAATGCGACCAGTTCGAGGGCGCCTGGTGGTGTGCGGAGCCTCATGAAAATCTGACCCGACCAGATCCCAGGAAAGTGATCAGATGGGGGAAAGTATACTTTCAGGTAGGCTTGGATTTGGTTGATTGTCAATCAGTCAGCAACATAACGCTCCCTCAGAACCTGTGGCCACAATGTCAATCACCCATCGACAAGTTACGCCATAGCGAATTAGATAGGCGCGAGATTCAATTGTTGGAGAAGCTCCGGACATGCTTAGAGGAGGTATGGGACACTGAATTCCAGATGCGATACATGTCTGCGCGGACAGAAGAGCTACTCAAAATGTTGAACGGAATTGAGGAGGATACTAGTGACTTGTATGACTTTATTAATAACTAGTCTGGATTGTGACGTCGGAAACACGGTTTTGTTGGACCAGCTCCTGAGGTTCACTGTGGATAGCAAAATAAGTGAGTTTCAGCAACGGATTAATGTAATCATCACGTGAGATCGAAAGGATAGTGACGTGAATTTCATTGGCGCAGGCTAAGGAATTCAGTCAAAGTCTCCGTGGACTTGCAGTGAATGACAATGTGATATTCAGTGGTTAATTCTGTCGCTCATTCTCTGGCTGGACTTGGTCTAAAGAGGTGGGGTAACAAATATTATACATAATATGCGAACAACAAGAGCACGTGTGTACATGTTATACAAGAGCTAGGTAGTGTAGCCAGACATGGAGCCCGAGAGACAGCAGTCACACTGTGTGTAGTACTACGGGAGCGGCGAGTTACCACTAATTTGAATGCCAGAGTGAGTGTGCGGGCGCGAGCACGTTCGTGCTACTAGTAGCGTTCCTGCAATTCATATATGACGATTTACACCCAACAACACACTTTTAACGACAGGAATTGGAGAAGGAGACAGAATCTTACGCGGTAATGTCGCAGGTATGAATTCGGGCATCCCAAGGGTGTTACGCAAGCGCTGGCGGCTATCCATCGCTCGACCCGCGTGGTGTTGATGCGTTATCGCAGGTCGTTGGGGAACCACTGGCAGGTTCCTTGGTAGTTGGCGGGAATCAGGACCCATCTGCATAGTACCATTGTGGAGTTAGGGGCGAGTACCGTGCGAAGCAGGAGAGCTTTGGAAGTCCAAAAGCTTCGGAATACTGAGGATGTTGGTTATGAGATAGATGTCAATCACAGGTTTGCGAGTTGGATTCAGAAGCTCACAGGGTGACGGAAATATAACCTTTGGTGTTTCTAAATCCACCCTTCAGAGTCAGGCAGTTCAAGGAGCGAGCGGATTATCCCAGATTGAAGGTCAAAGTGTAACTTGTCGGCACAAGCAGTGCCAAAGTGTGGGAATATTGAACAATGCGGTTATCGTGGGAAACATCGTTCACCCGTCGGTAAATTGACAACTCCTCACTCACAAAACGCATTCCATTTCTTCTGAACGAAACCCCTGTCCTTGCATCTCCAGCATGGATGCCACCCTTTCCAATGCCGTTCTTGAAAACGTCGATTCCACCATCTTTCAGGCCTTTCAAAGATTTATCCCGCTGAATACCGTCACCGCTTGGGCTGAGGCGCAAGAGCAGGTAGAGGGACAACTGGTACGTCATTACCTATCGCACAAGACTCGGTAAAAAACGTTTTACAGGCTATCGCGTCTAAAGTGGTGGATTCTGCAACGAGCGTCCCCGACCTCGTCATCGCCGCGAAGATGTTTTGGCGCGGTAAAGAAGAAGGCTGGCCAGATTGGAACCAGATTATCGGCTGCCCGGCAGAACATCTGAAATCACACCCGTGGTATCGCTCCGCGAGCCCAATTAACACCATCCACAACCCCCTCACGTCAAACAATGAGACCGCTGAGTCTACAGGGTTTACCGACGTGCGAAAAGGGAAACAACGGGAGGGTCATGTCCCAACCTCCACGCTGGATGCAGCTGAGCCACTGTCCGCAGCCAATCCCTCTAAACAGACCAGCCCAGCCGAATCTCAGGCCGGGTCCCCCGTAGCCCTCTGTGTTTCTGAAGACGAAGATATTGCTATGGGCAAGAACGAAACAAGCTCTAGGGAAGAGGATGAACTTGATGACGAGCCTCTACGCGGTCGCCTTGCTATTCGAGCAACATTCGCGGCAAACCGCACAGGAAATGCGCGCAGCAAAAGCCGCGATCTCCGAGGCATGTTTCGGAGCTGCTCACCTGATTCACAGATCCCTGGCGCTTGCTCTTCTTGCCGGGCAAGCAATTACGCATGCTCTCTCTCGCACAATGGCGGATCCTGTATCCAATGCAAGACCAGAAGGAAGAAGTGCGACTACGCAGGCCCTCGTGGGCCACCAGGGGTGCGGTCCCGCAACCCCACCCTGCGGCGATCTCACTCGCCCTCAACTCATTCCCTGCCATCTAAACGGCCGAGAGCTCAATCCCGCAGGCGCCGGTCCACTTCTCCGCCACAGGCAGGCTCCTCCAAACAGCGCAAGCAATCACCAGCCCCTGTTCCAACTGTATGCACGAGAGCGTCGTCGCGGGTCATTGCACAACAGAGTACGTATCCCGGATATTTCACAAGTCATTCAAGTGCGTCTAACATTTGACAGAAGCAAGGCCAACCGCAGAGATTTCCCAACATAAGTATCACGCTGCGCGTAATATCCGTTCTGAAATTCCTACAGCACTCCTTAAGATTGTCATTCCGCCCCTACAAAAGAGGGCTACATCACCTGCTTCTAACGAATCGGGGAAAAGCGCCACACCTACAACGGTGCTTCTAGTTGATTCAGAGCAAAGGCCCGTGCGGCCACTTCCCCCCCGCAGTCGCCCCTCTAAATCATCCAAACGCATCACTGGACCGGTGGAACTGGGCGTGACATTTGGAACCACATACAGCCTGCAAGGGGAGCTGTTAGTGTCACGAAAGGAGCACGAGGAGTTGAAAAGTCAGCTAGCCACGTTGAAGGTAGAAAATGACTGGATCAGGTCTGAGTTGAAGACCGCTTGCACTCAGCTTCACGATGTGGAGTCGAGTTTAACCTCCCTCCAAGGCACCGTCGAGGCTACCCGCCGATTTAGCGCAGAGGTCCCACATCCTTCTTCCCCTTCCGATGTTGCAAAGCCCGCAACCAGGGAACGGGACTCTATTCCTCCAATCGAGACTCTAGCTACTGGGGCTGACGAAACGGTAAGATATCCATTCCTGAACGGGACCCGCTACGTTGACCACCCGAAGCTTGTGCAAAGAGCGTCCAGTACGACAGTACGTGTAGGAGAGGTTCGCGGAAGAGAGTCGCCAGACTGGTCGTCATTTACGAATGACTCATAGGGCATCGATCGCGTGGCGGGTATTGCGGGTATTTCAAGGGAATATACGACAAGGAACACGGGTGTAATTACCCGCGGTCATTTACGAATGACTTATAGGGTATCGATCGCGTGGCGGGTATTGTGGGTATTTCAAGGGAATGTACGACAAAGGAATATGGATGTAATTACCCGTGGAGCTGTAAATTCTCAATGACTGGAATAACTGCAAAGAAACTGCCATCGCGTCGACAACCTTGCCAAACGTGGAGAACAACTCTTCTTGGTTGTAGAACCTGTCCCGAAAATACCAATGATGTAAATGGTTTTATGACATAATTCGTTGCCACGACATTCGCGCTTGTTTGTTACAAGTCTTTGTCTCGACCACCAACGACAATTCCCCCAGTTCAATGGATCCCAACAAAACTGCGTTTGATTTTATGGAAGGCAACCCTCTGGACCTGACAGACAAATTGACGACATACATGCGTGCTAGCTTCATCCAGAAGGGCGGTTTTGCGGGAGGTCCCGAAGCCGATATCGGATATAGACATTTGTCTGGCCGAGTTTTGCCAGATGCAGAGCTCCCCACAAAACTGGTATGCGAGGCAGACCATGTATTGGAGGTGCTTCTTCAAGCAAGCCGCAATCGAGGTAGGTCATATTGGGCGAATTCATTGATCCCGCTCATGTTTTTTCAGTCGTCATTAATGATTTTGATCCAATGGGAAAGCCACTGGCGCTAAATAAGGAGCATCAGATCGATTGTGCTACGTGTGAAAGGGTGGAGTCACCTACGCTGTTCGTAAACGAAAGTGGTTACGTGCTGGCATGGTATTTGCCGCGTGCTGTGAGCGCGGTCAATCAGGTATCAACATCAAATTTTCCTAGCACAGTAACCTATTGAGCATCCTGTAGAAGCGAATTTGGGAGACCTTAAAATTGTTGGAGACCCCGCTGGAACGCAGTCTCACCCAAGGCGGCAGAACTCCCACTTCATGGCGGACCGATGACTCATTATTCCGCGAAGGGGCTAAGTGGAAGGGGAGCATCGACCTATCTCCAGGCTGGCTTCCACAAGGGCATTCGGTGAGGACCATGTTATATATTCCTGCAGAGTGTGTTATGATCGTTGCGCACAGCATGAGAGTGCTCCACTTCAAATGGCAAAAATATTGCGGTCGGGTCAACCCGATTCGACATCGATCCGAACATGGTTGAAGGAAATGATGGGCATAAACGCGATCGTGTCAGCCGCCATGTCCATTATGCATCCCGACATGCATCTTTGCGCCAGGGAGGTAATGAACCGTGTGTGGAACAAGGCAATGAATGAGAACGACTCCGATACGACGGATATTCTGCACCTGTGGCCATCCGTATTCAATGTACTGTCAGTAATGGTGAACCGCTGCAGTCCGCCCCATGTTGATAGGGGTGGGTCGCCGCAATTTCTCGATCAATTGCTGACGGTTGGTCATTATAAGAGTGTGGACATATATACGCCATGCTTCAAACGAATCCTATCTTATCCCCCCGGGAGCATGTTGGCGTTTTCAGGTCGGCGGGTTATCCACGGTGTCCCGATGCTTCAGGAGGATCGGGCATGCTTTGCATGGTATATGCGGGAAAGGGTTCACCAAGGCTTGGGCGTTCGGAGATCGGAGTATCCACACGTAGATAGCCTACCACACCAGGTGGATTGAGACTTAGATTTGGACCGCGTAGGGACGGGTATTTCCTCACTGTACTCACGGATAATCCTCGAATATTAGGCACAAAAGGCTGCCTGAGTTTATGGTGTGCGGATAGTCAGATAAACGCGGATGTCGAGTATATCATATACCTAGTATAGGGGTCGGCTCAAGCATAACCTGAATATGGGGAAAGGGAAGGCCCGCCCGCTCAATTTTATGGCGGAAATGTAAAGGTCACGCATGCAAGTGATGAATAGATGTCGGTTCTGCCTGCGGGAGGCGGTGGACTATGTTTCAACCTCGTTTGAAATAACGTGTCAACCAATGCAGATGCGGGACCGCTCAACTTCAGCAGTTATTCTGTGAACTGGCTGGATTCGTACACTTTTTGCGCTGAAAATGCGCTATGTTATTTTCGGTGATCCGCTGAATACATTATCCGCGCAGCTTTAGCTTGAAACACAAATTGCTGAAAAATTCATCGGCTTTTTGAGTTGATTTCTAGCGGTAATTATGCTGAGGCTCAGCTACGCATACAGTCATTGAACTCGTGAAAACAACAGCATGTTACCTGGGTGGTGCCAGGCAGCCTGGTCTCATTCAGATGGGACCGCACGAGCTATGCACGGACTACTCTACCAATCGTTAGTACCCGGGATCACAAAGCATCAGACTCGGAGGGTATTCTAAACTTCCTCCTCCTCATCTATTGACATTTCTGTCGCTATATCCATTTACAATTACCCGCAAATTATCCTGATCACGACACGAGAACATCGTAAACTAGTAACACAATTCATCTTCATAAGGTACTCCTACCCGCCACATTTTCAAATATCCTTATTACCCGCCACGTGTGAACACCCCATATTCGTAAATGACGACCAGTATGGTGAGTCTATTGCGTGACCCTCCTTCAGGGTGTCAACATTACCGCCATGAGCGTGAATAGTGTTCAAGGAATCAAGTGTGACTTACGGGATTTATTTCTCCAAGGCTCTCATTCAGGAATGGATGGCGTGCTGTTTCCTCAGCCCCAATAACAAGCGTCTCGATGGGGGGAATAGAATCCCGTTCCCTAATTGTGGGATGCGCAACGTCTGAGGGTGATGGAAGACACGGGGCCACTGCTATAAATTGGCGAGTGGCCTCGACAGTGCCCCGGAGGGATGACACGCTTGAATCCACATCGCGGAGCTGCGTATAAACGCTTCTCAGCTCGGCCTTGATCCAGTCGTTGTCAGCCTGCATTGTCGCAATCTGACGTTTCAGCTCTTGGTGCTCCTCCCTTGTCACGAAAGGCTCCGCCTGTGCGGTATAAGTCGTTCCCAGTGGCACGCCAAGTTCTGCGGGTTCTGTGGCACGTCTGGAAGATCTAGGGGGGCGGACGCGGGTGGGAAGTGGCCTTAAGGGCCTTGCCTCTGAACCGGTTGGAGGAGCGGCTGAAGGAGCAGGGCTTTCTCGGGATTGGTTTGAAAATGGCGTTGGGGCCCTCTTGCACAGGGGAGGGATGACAATTTTGAGGGGTGCTATGGGAATGTTGGAAGGGATATCATGCGTGGCGCTAAACTCACGTTGTGAATCCCCAGTAGTCGGCCTTGCACCTGTCAAAGGTTAGATCAGCTTGGATGGAATGCGAAACATCAGAATACGTACTCTCTCCAGCGACCCGCGGTAACTCTTTCAGGCACGCAGAGGGACCACAGGTTGGTGATGGCTTGCGATGTTTGGAGGAACCTGCCTTTGGCGGCGAAGCAGATCGGCCAGCGCGGGATTGAGCTCTGGGCCGTTTGGATGGCAGGGGTTGCGTTGAGGGAGAATGAGATCGTTGCCTGGTGCGGATGTGGGCGTTTGCTTTGGGTGGCCCGCGAGGACCTGCGTAGTCGCACCTCTTTCTCCTAGACTTGCACTGGACGCATGACCCGCCGTTGTGGGAGAGCGAGCACTTGTAATTGCTCGCCCTGCAAGAAGAACAGGCGCCAGAGACCTGTGATCCAGGCGAGCAGGTAGGAAACTGTTACGCTTACTGCGAGCCGATGCCCTAGCGAAGTTAGTCGCAACCGCACACCAGAGAGAGAAGGATAATAGTGACAATACAACCTTGTACTGCGAGCCAGCCGGCCCTGCGTAGTACCGTCCGAACGTTCAGGAGGCCAAGCACGGAAGTGCGAGGCCGACGAGGAGTCTTGAAGGTACAAGCGCAAGTTAATGCCTTGAAGAGCGACGAAGACCAAGATCGTGAAATAGAGGCGAGTTCAAGAGTGGACGAGACTCTTGAGGATTCCCTCTACCAGTACACCAGTAGACAAGATACGATTGCGAGTAAAAGGGGCACCGAAGTGCAGTGGGGATACAGGCAGGTATCGTGGCGTAGAACTAGCTTAGAGCTACCCGAGAACTAAGGTAACTCTATATATACTATCCTGAATGGTGCACAGACCATCAGGGCAAAGGGGTGATCTGTAGGATCAAACAGGGTTCCCACATCGGGAACGGAAGGAAGAGGAGCAAAAGGAATCCCGTTGTCGTGAAGAGCGGAAGGGGATCAACGGGATCATACAGGATCAAAAGATGAAACGTGCCTAATATGGCTATAAGGTCCATAGGGCTGAACATGATGGAAGGTCAAGAACGGGGTTCCATCGGAAGGGAAAACATAGGATCAAAGGGGATCCGCTGTCTCGGGGCGATGAGGATCAGCGCGAGAATCCACAGATGATCAGGGATGCATCTAGTGCCATAGGCGGACGGAGTTCCGCATGGCTGTACAATGGCTGTTGGAGCA
>JBBPJL010000141.1:0-27666 GCA_038088675.1 Xanthoconium separans | reverse complement strand
TCAAATCATAGCTACAGACTTCTACAGATGACACGTGTTGCTGTGGAGCGATCCGCAGAAAAGCAGCGAGAGTATGTGGCACGAATTGGCATGTATCAAGCAAGTCAGCTTGTCTTCGTTGACGAAAGCTCTGTGGATCGCCGAACAACGTACCGTGGCCGTGCCACCTCTCCCGGGCACAATGATGCATGAATACTGACAATCCTCGACAGCCAGTGATGCAACACGATGACAGTGCGACAGTGCAAGTGTCGTCGCCCACAAGCTGATGCATCACTGATGCATCAATGAGTGCATTATTGCACACTATGTGCCCGCTGGCCCAGTGATGCAACTGACAGTGCAAGTGTCATCACCTGCAGGCTGATGCATCACTGATGCATCAATGAATGCATCGTTGCACATTATCCGCCCACACACCCGCCTTCCCTCAGGCCGTTGCGCCTTCGTGTGCATCATTTGCCCTGTGCGCATCACCCGCCCCCACCCCTTTTCGGATCTTTGTGTGCATCATCCGCCCTGCAGGCGATTCACCTGCCCTCCGTAAGCTGATGCATCAATGAACACATGCCTGCCTTCCCTCAGGCCATTGTGCCTTCGCGCGCATCATTTGCCCTGTGTGCATCACCCGCCCCCATCCCCCCTTTCGGATCTTCGTGCGCATCATCCGCCCTCCCGCTTTTTTGAGGATTGACCCACCAGACCCATAGATAGCGCAGTTTTCTGATTTATAATCAATTCGTCGGTCGATACTCTAGACATAGACTAGTACAATAAGAGAAATCTTAACCCTCATCTCCATCAGGCTCATGGGCCGCTTGCTCGATCATGTGGGATAACAATGTGGCGTCTTGAACCTCCCTTGTCTGGCCCAACCGTTTGGCAAGCGTGATAGTGTCACTCCACATGGATTGGCACTTCTGTGCGAACAAGCTGCGCAGGGCGGCTTGACGCTGCGCGTATGCACGATGACCTTCCAGAACATGAAGATCTTCTGATTGGAAGATCTTTCCCCTTTCGTCCCAGCGGGCAGCATCCCATTTCCAAAAGCGAACTATTCGTTCCATTTCTTCCACGAGTAATTTGGCTTCTTCTTCCCAACGTTTTGCGCGAGCCCTGGCCTTACACCACTCAATGCGCATATCTGTGGATTGGTTAGAAGGGTAACAGTGCAAATGATGACAGACCTTCAACACCAGATGAATCCATCTCGTCCTTCCCAATGCCACCTACATTCCATATCCAAGACAGTTTCCGTGTTCCCTCCGTTTCACCCCAGAGTAAATCTGTCAGTCCCCTGATGTCCTGCTGGAGGAGAGGACGGAGAACTGTGTTCCAACCAGTCTCATTCAGCGTGGGGGCTAGGTTGACCAATGCTTCGTGAGCATCATTGTATCTATTAGCCGCGGTGTTGATCCGAGATTTGATCGACTTGATGGTATTTTGTGCTCGAGTGTTCGCGCCTTGTCCACGGAGGTTCCGATCTTTATACTTGAGAATGCAGGTCCTAGCACGGAGATTGGTGCGCAGTGAATGCAGTGAATCCCTTGCTTGAGCAATACGTAGCCTCCACTCGAACCGTTTCAGGCTCTCGTCACAGGGTAACAAGCCTAACTGGGAGGGTAGCATGAGCTTGAATGTTTCTGGTGAGATAGGAGAGTTGACGTCTCGTTCTACTTTTGCTCGTTCGGCAGCGAGGAGGGGAAGGAAGAGATGTTGTAGCTTGACCCAGGTGTCGATGCGACATTGCAGCGTATTCGAACGTTGTGTCAGATCTGCTTCTTGGCTGTCCGTAACATGGGCGCCTAGTCCAGTCTTCTCGCTTCG
Source organism: Xanthoconium separans (assembly GCA_038088675.1). NCBI lineage: Eukaryota > Fungi > Basidiomycota > Agaricomycetes > Boletales > Boletaceae > Xanthoconium > Xanthoconium separans. Next base: position 25,839 of record JBBPJL010000141.1, on the reverse strand, counting down.
GATCCGACGCCTTGGCAAATGGTTAGTAATACTCGCAACTCTCCATGCATTGGAAATCGCATACTGTTGTTCTTCAAGCTCTAATCCAGCACTAATGAGGATGCTGGCTGTACAATCGCCGTGTGACAACATCGCTCCTCCCGGCCGTTGCAACTCTGCAGCTTCCTCCTTTGCGAGCTGAAGTCGAACAGCGGCAACAGTCATTGCTGAACTTCCATTAGAATGGTCCGTCAATCAAGGGTAGGGGACATACTATTACCGGCCCGTTCATATGGATTTGGCTTTGTCTGGTCATTCTCCCATTCCAGAACTTGCGCATTCCAGGTGCTCAGCATTTCAGTGTGGTCGGCTGCAAGACCATCTTCGAGTTCTTTCAGGGCTGCACAAAGCTCTGCTCGTTTCAAGATTGCTTTCTTCAGCTTGTGAAGCATAGTAATTCCTTTGAAAGATCAATACAACTGTTTGTAAGAACTACGGACACTTACGTAGGGAAACAATCTTTCACCAGTTGGAATAACTGAAATGATCATCGAGAGTGTCCCGGCGTGCTCCAGGACCCATTTCTTTCGTACTTGATGCAATAGGGTTGATGTTCGCCCACCCACGTTCAGGCGCTTCACCATCAGTACGTCCTACGCCTGGGAGGAAGTTGAAGGAGTAGGTTGTTTGACATTTGTCAATGTGAGCTGGAAGACGGAACTTTGGAACAAAAAAGGTGACGTCCGTGTTGGTAACGTCAAGCTGCATTGAGGATGGCAGTGTGGTCATGTGCTTCCACAAATGCTTATTCCACTGGCACGCCACATCATAGGACACCTTGAGGATGTTGGTTGAGTTGTGGCGAAGCGTTGAGAAGAACAAATAGTCCATGTTTATATACCTACAGAACAAATTAGTGAATTATTATGGTCAATTGCAGCGGCACTCACCTTTCACCTTTCTGGAGGTCGCCAACAGCCACGGGAAGCTTCATATTATGTCAGGCACAATCAATGGTACCGACGCCAGTGGCAGACAGTCCTTGATTTCCCTTCGTATCAGCAGAGTTGACAGCGCTGTGGCTAGAGCATGTGCTCTTCTACTAGACATGTTAAGGACAGAGAAATGGTGTATTTACTTGATACGTACCTCTTGCATGGTGCCCATTTGGGCATTCAAGTAATCTTTATAGGCGGTTTCTTCTACGAAGTATCCCCAACCCTGGCTGAGGCTAGGATCTATGCTGTCCTTAGAAACTTTTTTTTGCTTCAAACGGAAGTTGGCGTCGATAGCTACAAAGAGCGCGTAAAGCCATCTGTTGCGAACGATCGGTAAGATTGTGATTAGTCAGAATGGGGTAAAAAAATAACTTACTTTTTGTCGGGATTGTAGAGGCGTTGGAAATCTGGAGGTAGATTTTTCCCAGGCTGGGGGCAAGCGGGACAAAGAAGAGCACATTCCCCTTCAGCAGTGTTCTCCACCCCATGAGGATCAAATGAACGTCCTGCACGCTTTAATGTCTTGAGGTGTCGCCATTCACGAGACATTCGAAGGAAGGCCTCATAACAATTCTGGGAATTGGTTGAGATATGTCATAGTCTACGCGGGACTTCAAAAATGAACCTTGATGTCAAATATTTCAGCGTTATCGACCAGATTTGATAATGAGTTGTAAAACTCGTAAGCCGATATCTTGGACTCGAGTGACAATAGGTGAAACTGCTCTAGGATGTGAAATGTTGCAGCAGTCCTCGGTCGAGTGCTTGTCGCAGGGAACCATCCGAAGCGGAGAATTTGTTGGAAGTGGGTGGTGGCGTGTTCGCAGTTACAGAAGTCAAGGGAAATCGTATGGACACCGTTGGCATCAATGACAACAAAACTACCACCCCAGCAGTGTTCTGTGTTGTGACATATCTCGCCCGGGTGGTGTCCTAGCTGAACACGTAATCCAAGATCATTCAGAGTGGTCCGTTCAAAGAATGAACCATTCCACCTCTGTCAACGGGTCGGCTGGATCCAATGTTACTGGAATGAGACTGTGCACCTTTACCGAGTGCAATGGATTGAGCTTATGACTCAAGAGGATGCAGTCCTTGCACAAAAGCTCTCTGCCCACACAGTCCTTGCAAGTATAACACGGATTGGCTGCCGCACACAATACACATGTACTGTCAGCAGGTCTTCCCTCAAAGCGTAAGAGTTCTTGCAGGTAGGTTTCTCGGTCCTTCAGCCAAACCAGTAGAGGGCGGGACTTTTGAGTGCATCAGACATGATGACAAACAATAAAGACATGACGTACGCATGCCATTCTCTTGTGGCTCTGGGGCTGGGCAGAATTATCATGGTCGTTGTCACCATTTCCCAGATCGCAGGCATCGTCATGGAGACTCTGGACAGAGTGCCCGTCAGTATTGGTTGCCTCCTGAGAGTCTTGTTGAGTGACTGCTATGAATTGACGCTGGAATGTCATGGAACCGCTTGTGTGACCAAGGTAGCTTGCATGGTGTCGCCGTTTTGTGATGGTAGAACTGTCACGCGAAAACATGGTTATGGTGGGTTTCTTGGCATGTTTATGATGTTTGAGGTTGCGGCGCTGTTGCATCCTAGCAAGCGCTGCCTCAGCCTCTACTTCTATCGGAGATGGACCACTCATAGTGATGCGTAGAAAGTGGGATGACAAAATTTCACCTTCAAATCTTATGCTAGGCAGGATATACTACGTAGGCTTTAATTTTAGGTTCCTGTCGGACCTCCTAAGTGCCACTGGAGTGCCTCTACCCCTCCCTGCAGCGGTAAGGCTGCTTTTCCTAGTTGAGGCGGCTGACAAGGCGCCAGTCTTGGTTGGGTCCTTTCAATGACGGGTAAGTCAGAATGCGAATAATAGAATGAGAAGAGACGTACTCTGCCCAATGACGTGCCAATTTTGGCTGGGGCCTTTCAGTGTGAATGAGTAAGAGTGGGAGGAGATAGAGAAGGTGAAGCGTACTCTGCCGGATGATATGCCAATTTTGGCTGGAACCTTCAACGGAAATGAGTAACAGTGGGAGGAGATAGAGAAGGTGAAGCGTACTCTGCCGGACGATATGCCAATTTTGGCTGGAACCTTCAACGGAAATGAGTAACAGTGGGGAGAGACGACAACAATGGAGGCGGAGATGTACTCTATATTTCCGTTCATCATCGGAGGCAGTTGTGGACAAGGACTCCGTCGCTTCATCCTCAGATGGGAGATCTTCTGCAGGGGAGGCCAACCTCCTCCATTTTGGCTCTGGCTCGACGCTTATCTCAAAACTCTAGAAACAAGGCAAGTGAGTGATCAGGTTAAGGCGACCCGGGAAGGCCGGACTGAGAAACAGTGCCCACAATGGAGTCGCATGAATAATGCGTGCACGTAAGTGTAAGTTCATCGAAGATTACATCGTGCGGGATATGAATCTTGACGCCGCTCTGAGTCGTCGCAGCCATGGAAGGCATCAGTGTGAACGTATGTGGTAAGCAAGTGGACAGGGATGTTTGGAAACAAGTACTGACCTGAGGCTGAATCCTCTGACTTTTAAGTGAATTTTCTGACGACAATGTCCCAACGGCCGGTTGCCGTGTCAACTTATGACCGATCATAGCGGGGATAAGGGCACATTACATCCTAAGTGTTTTATTTAAAGTCGACCTCATTGGTACCTAAATTTACACCCTTCTCGAGATAAGCTTCGACATCGTTGGCTACCTCAAGCTTCGAGAATGCCTTTTGGGTTTGATTTCTTCACTTCAAGGCTTATCTTCCCCCACGAGGTACACCGGAACTCATGATTGTGGCTGCAAGAATTCTCTCAGATTCGCAACGAAGCAAAATTGCGACTGAAAGAATTACTCAGATTCACGACGTCGGGAGCAGACCAACATCCGAGGGGATACCCGTTCGACAAGATCTCTGGTAGTACTGAATCACGATGAAGTCAACCAACATCCGAGGGGATACTCCCTCAGGCTTGACAGGAATTCAACCCACCACCTGTATATTGCACATCGCAAGTGTCAGTGTCAACAAGGATCAAATTTCAGGTATAAAAGGATCCCAGTGTTCGTCACATCAACCACAACCTACATCGTTCGATCACGCACTCACCTCCATGACCATCGTCACCATGAATCCCGCACTTGGTGCCATCATTTCCTTGATCTGTTGACATAGCAACTAATTTCATGTTCCAGCTGCTGTCGTCCTCCTTTTGGAGAGCATGACATTAACACCAGAGGAGGCCGCCCACATCGACTCTGCCATTCATGTCGGTGGTTCTTCCTCCACTCCTGGCCCTTCAACCACCAACGGTGCTTCTATTGGAGGCAATATTGATACTGCTGGTTCCGTGGTTCCTCCTGACGACACTGACGTTCAGGAACCAATCACTGAGACGCCCACTCCCCCTTTGCCTATTCCCGTGACCTCTGTTGATCCCAACAATACGACGCAAGTTGTTGACCAAGGCACGTCCACCCCAGGCCATTCCGCTGGTGGCACCGCTGGCGTGGCGGGAGTCATTCCGCAAGACCTTGCTGGTCCTGCCACCATGCTCGACCATCTTCCTGTTCACTCTATCGACAGCGGTGGAGAAGTTCGCTTCCAGCACATCTACAATGGAACTGCCTTTGATATTCCCCGTGCCGGCGCTACTGGGCCCTTCTATCTAGTCACGCGGGGCCTCCAGGTTGGTGTCTTTTCCACTTGGTACGTAACGCTTCTTGGGTAATGCAAGTACCTGTCCTGAGATCATCATAGGTCTCACGCTGCACCCTATGTCATTGGAATCAGTTGCTCGTCTTTCAGGCGTGTCCATTCCCTCAATGACGGCTTGTTGGCCATGTTGTCAGCCATCGATGCTGGAACAGTTCAGTTGATGCTGTAAATATTAGTAGTACCATTGTCGTCTGCCCAGCAACCATGAAGTGCATTTTGGAATGTTTATGTACCTGATGAGCGCTGAACATTGAAGCGTTCCAGTTGTGCAACTCGGACTTGGACATGGAAATCATGTGGTCTCATCTCGGAAGCTTGTGTCCGTTCCAATGGGACCATGATTGTGAATCATTTTAGGGAACTGATTACACAATGGGTATCACATCTGGAAGAGACTGGTAAGCTAACTCCCCGAGCTGTTGCATTTCCAACGAAACTTCTAAGTTAAGTGATATGTCCTCCAGCACGTGAACAACATGGCGGACACGGGATGACGTGGTTTCCACATGCTGCAATTCCGTACCCACACCATGAACTTGGAGAATTTTGGCGTGCAAGACATGGATACGGTCACGCATGTGTTCCGCCTGTTGAAGTGCGTGAGCAAGCTTTTGCTGAGTCCCTGAGAATGTATGAGAACAGCTGAGGTCGTCGAGTATTGTGTCTAGGAAAGTGTGAAGCGAGTTCTTGACGAGACTCATAAGTGCGGCCTCGATAGCTTTCAGATTGACCAAGCAAGGGCTGATATTTTGGCATTTCAGAAAAGGCCATGATCCGACAAATAGACTTACCGCTTCGGTGACAAGTGAGTTGGGGAGTTGATTTTGGTGGGAGTTGAATGACCCATGGGCCCAGGCAGTGGCGTTGACCTGGGGCTGTTTCCCGCCTCTGCAACAGAGGATTTGTTACTTGAGATCCCCATGGTGGTGAAGTTAGGTCCTGCACATTTGACTAGTCAGTTCACGTACTGTTTCTTTCGCTCCCGATACTTCTCTTTGTTTCTTTCACTGATACGCCTACGGTTTCTAATAGCGTACAGTCATAAAGCTTAGCGACTTGGGCAAGTGTATAATACATTACTTTGAATAGTACTTCTTGCTGTAGGCACGTCTGGCGTTGAGTTGGTCGGTTATGGTGTGATGCAATCTTGGTCTACCAGGTCTGGCCATGGAGACGTACTAGAGGTGGGTTGAATGCAAAGGTCAATTCGAGGTAGTCTCAATTAGTTATTATCAGTTCCGACACCGTACTGATACATTTTATTATGATTTTTTTCTGAGATTAATCATGTATTTCGTGAATAACATGGCATCGGCTAGTTCTACAGAGTCATAGCACTGGATTTAAGATGTAGGATAATCTAGCAATGTTTTAGTACATCACAATCCTGATATAAGTTTTTGAGTGCTAACTCATGTCGCAATATGCCCCGAGTCCATGCACGAATCTACCCATTAGATTGTGCTGCATATTTGTGCAATTCGGTCACATAACTTGAGACTGCTGCACACTGACCAAGATACTAGCTACAGATATGTACATCTCAGTTTGTCGGGTTTGCATCTGAAATGTAACACCAAAGATACACCCGTTGGATGGCTCTCGTATGTCATAGGGGTCAATACATTTGACGATGGAATATCGGCCCGGCTCGGTGCAATTGGTGATTACATAATATAACTATAAACTGACAGACAATTTTGCAGTTGGTCCGACAAACCTGGACCCTTAGGATTACATTCCTTCCAAGTTACCTCCAAGTATGGCTAGCATATCACCATTTTCTGCTTTCTCCCTGGCAAGGGGGATTGATTCCATGTGTTGCTATGCAGACGGTACTGTTTTGATGTAGGTCTTCTACCGTTTCAGCTCCCAGGCTGACACCGCTCACAGGCAGATCATCACCCGAATTCAGCCCTGTCTCTGGTGGCTAGATTACACTTGCGGAATGCATGTGGATCAGATCAAGCTGCTCTTTTTGGGACTTGAGCAATGGCATCAGTCAATCTCAAGTTTATATGTCGATAAGGTCAGAATTTACACGATTTTTATCAACCATATTCACCACCGACATGCCATCCTGGGCAACACCAGAGCAGGTTGCTTTCTTGCGGGCTCGCCTCGACGAATACCTTGCCTTAACAGAAGGGAAGGATTATCAATCGTTCTGGACTACTGTCAATGCCGAGTGGTTTGCGAAGTGGCCGGAACGTGCTGCCGTTTTTCCTGGGGTTGAAGGACCACTCACGAAAGAGCAGGAAGCAAAAGTCGGTGAAGCTATCAAAAACCGCAAAAAGGTGAGACACTAATGCTCTCCCAAGGACAACTCACATTTTTATCCTTCATAGCAAATACAAACGTGGTATCGTTGGCGTGCAAATGCATCTCGCCGAAACCGCTCTGCGAAGAAAACGGCATCAGTATTCGACAAGGTGCTGAAATCAAAGCATGGCCGTGTGCTTAGCGAGTTGGAGCTTTTCTCACACGAGTACTACAACGAGCGCATCAAGCCGGTTATCGAGGCAGAGAAAGAAGCTGGAAACATCTCGTCGCGTGGTGAAGCCTTGAATGTTGGTCGCCGGCTGTCAAAGGAGCTTTTGAATGCAGCGGATGAAGAGGTCAAGGCTAAGATCAAGACAATGTATAGCCTGCAGAAAAAGAAGGACGAGGACAAGCAAACCTTGGATCCAGCCACCATCCAACAGTAAGTTGACATCGCTGGTTTGTGAGCTACAATACTGAATCACTCCACAGGGCGATTGACGAACTGCCTGTTGCCTTGGCGGAGATTGGCGCATTGATCAAATGCTGCACTGGGTTTGCGGTGTCCTTTGTCTGCGCCGGACCTGATCCTTCGAAAAATTGGAAAATAACATCGATATCGTGAGTCACCACTCACATCTGCGACTGTCGAACTCATCCTTGCCGATCCAGCTGTCATCCAGATGTTACGCCGCAAGGAAATACATTCTCCCACCTTTATCCAAAGGAAAACAACGATATGGTGACTGCATTCCACGATTTCGCTGAGGTTCTTTTTTGTAAGTGATTTATCCCGAGACTTGAGCTGCTGAGAGCGTGCTTATCGTTGATCTTAGCCGTTGACCAGCGCAATCCAGCAACGGGTATCGGAGTTTCAGATCCTAGGCCATCCGCTGACGGGGAACTAGAATCTGCTAACAAGATTCATATCCAGGCTGCGGAGGGTCATGACGAGGGAGAGAATGAGGTGGTGGCTCCAGAAGATGTTAGCACGGGAGTTACCTTGGTAGGGGATGACGGGCATGCTGGGGAAAATTCACAGGACGACTCAGAGATGGTGGAACGAACCGAGGAAGCGCACACAGTAAGTCCACTGTCCACTGTCCACTGAACTCTTTCCTTATTATTCACTGAATGTTCCTCATAGTCCGTGCATCACAACAACGCAGTTAATGCATCACACAGCAAAGGTGATGCATCATTCGACTTCAGCAATTTGTCATACACGTCATTCGCCCCTGGTAGTGCATCATTTGACCTAGGCTCAGATATGAGCTTCACGTCATTTGGGCTGGGTGATGCATTATACTTCCAAACGCAAGCAACTATGGCTAATACATCACTGGTAAGTCCAAATGCGACATGTGGTTATTGTGCGCTCTAACGATACGCCCAGGATCTGACCGGCCCTTCTCCCACCGGTACCCTTAGTCATATCAATCCAACCGGCTTTGCCCCCGGTCCCCACCCCGTGTCTACCCCGCTGTTCGATCCTTTCAATGGATACATTGTTCCAGATGTACCTTTTGGTTCCACTCCTAGCGCCGCTCCAGGTAGTAATACCGCCGGTTTTGGAAATTCTTTAGGTACTGTCGGTATCCAGGCACAGATCCCTCAGTGGAACTTCTCGACGGTCACAGGCGTCAGCATAGGTTCGCCGTTGGTCTGCAATGAAAGTTTGGCTCCAGGTCCGCCAACTGCTAACCGCCAACTATCAGCCAACGATGGCCATGAAGTCGACGAAGTCCGTTTACCTGCCCCTCCGACATGCTCTGAGTCACCCATCGATTCTCGACCGTCGGCAACCCCAATGCCTACATCGACAGACACCGTTAGCAAGCCCAGACCATGCCCAAAAGTTATCAAACGTAACAACGCTGTACAAAATGTTGTTACGGAAATCCACGGTTCACCGGCAGTACCACCGGACCGGACCAATTCATTCTTTTCTTCGCCTTTCCTCGACGGACAGGGACTACGTCCACCTTAGGCTCTGGCAGAAGCCTCACCGCGCGTACCAGTACTCTGGGAGTACTACCACTGTCGTCCTCGCCATAGGACATCCTTAGAGCCGCCATACTCTCGTTTATGGCCAATCAGCGTTCATCTAGACATCTCGGTCACAGATCGTCTAGCAAGACCTACCCTGAAGACGGACACCCGTTCCTAGCCAATCCTGGAATCCTCCGCCTTCCTTTCGTTATCCCGTTCCTCGCCGGTTGCAGGAACATGACTCGTCACGACCCGGGCTGCTCCGTCAGCCAATGTACAGCCACGCGGAACTCCGTCCGCTTATGGCACTAGATGCGCCTCTGATCATCTGTGGATTCTTGCGCTGATCCTCATCGCCCCGAGACAGCGGATCCCCTTTGATCCTATTTCTTCCTTCCGATGGAACCCCGTTCTTGACCTTCCATCATGTGTACAGCCATATGGACCTTATAGCCATATTAGGCATGTTTCTTCCTTTGATCCTGTATGATCCTGTTGATCCGCTTCCGCTCTTCACGACAACGGGACTCCTTATTGATCCTCTTTGTTCCTTCCCTTCCCGGGAAGCCTGTTTGATCCTTTGGATCACCCTTTGCCCTGATGGTCCGTGCACCATTCAGGATAGTATATATAGAGTTACCTTTGTTCCTTGGTAGCTCTAAGCTAGTTCTACACCAGGATACCTGCCTGTATCTCCACTGCACTTCGGTGCCTCTTTACTTGCAATCGTATCTTGTCTACTGGTGTACTGGTAGAGGGAACCCTCGGAGTCTCGTCCACTCTCGACTTCGCCTCTATTTCACGACCTTCGTCCTTGTCGCTCTGCTAGGCATTAGCTTGTGCTAGTAACCCTCAAGACTCCTCGTCGGTCTCGCATATCCATGCTTGACCTCCTGAACGTTCGGACGGTACTACGCGGGGCCGGCTGGCTCGCAGTACAAGGTTGTATTACTGCTCACTCTCTCTCTCTCTCGCGTATACGGTTGCGACTAACTTCGCTAGGGCATCGGCTCGCAGTAAGCGTAACACAGATCTTCCCCATTCCAACATTTTTTGCTGCATTACCTTGGACCTTCTTCACCAACTCCACCAAGGCCTCTTGAAGGATCACCTCAAAAAGTAGTGCTCAGCAATCACAGGCAAAACCAAGTTTGACCGGCATTTTCATGCAATGCCCTTTCATGTTACGCTTACTGCGAGCTGATGCCCTAGCGAAGTTAATCACAACCATTCATTCATGAAGAGATGAAGTGAGCAGGAATACAACTCATGTACTGCAAGCCAGCTGGCCCAGCATAGTACCATCCCTTGCATATAGGAGGTCAAGCATGGATGTGCAAGACCGACGAAGAGTCCTTGAGGGTACAAGCGCAAGTTAATGCCTTGAAGAGCCAGAGGACAAAGGTCATGAAATAGAGGTGAAGTCAAGAGTGGACAAGACTCAAGAGAGTTCCCTCTACCAGTACACCAGTAGACAAGAATACGATTGCAAGTAAGAGGGCACCGAAGTGCAGTAGGGATACAGGCAGGTATCTTGGCATAGAACTAGCTTAGAGGTAACAACGAACAAAGGTACCTCTATATATAGTATCCTGAATGGTGCACGGACCATCAGGGCAAAGGGTGATCCATAAGGATCAAACAGGCTTCCCACAACGGGAAGGATCAGAAAGGATCAAAAGGAGTCCCATTGTCATGAAGAGCGGAAGCGGACCAACAGGATCAAAAGATGAAACATGCCTAATATGGCTATAGGGTCCATAAGGCTATACATGTGATAGGAGGTCAAGAACGGGATCCTATCAGGCGGAGGAAATAGGATCAAAGGGGATCCACTGTCTCAGGGCGATGAGGATCAGCGCAAGAATCCACAGATGATCAGAAACGCATCTAGTGCCATATACGGATGGAGTTCCATATGGCTATACAGAGGCTGAGGATCAGCCCGGATCATGACAAGTTGTGCTCCTACAACTGGCGAGGAGTGGGATAACGAAGGGAAGGCGGAGTGTTCCGGGATTGGCTAGGAATGGGTGTCTGTCTTCAGGGCAAGTCTTGCTAGACTGTCTATGACCGAGACGTCTAGGGATGACAACAGTTGGCCATAAGCGAGAGTATGGTGGCTCTAAGGGTGTCCTAAGACGAGGACAATGTTGGTAACAATGATAGTACTCCCAGAGTACTCAGGTGAATGGTGAGGCTTCTGCCAAAGCCTAAGGATGACGTGGTCCCTGTCTGTCGAGGAAAAGGTGAAGAAAAAGAATGAATTGGTCCGGTCCGGTAGTACAGCCGGTGAACCGTGGATTTCCATAACAGATGAAGTCAGCAGTGATACAACCTTGTGTACTGCGAGCCAGCTGGCCCAGTGGAGTACCGTCCTACACATAAAGGAGGTTAAGCACAGACATGCGAGATCGACGAGGAGTCTTGAGGGTACAAGCACAAGTTAATGCCTTGAAGTGCTGGAAGACGGAGGTCGTGAAATGAAGGCAATGTCGAGAGTGGACGAGACTCAAGAGGGATCCCTTCACCAGTACACCAGTGAGTGAGAATAGGATTGTGAGTATATGGGCACTGAAGTGCAGTAGAGATAGAGGCAGGTATCCTGGCGTAGAACTAGCTTAGAGATGCCAACGAACAAAGGTACCTCTATATATACTATCCTGAATGGTACATGGACCATCAGGGCAAAGGGGTGATCCATAAGGATCAAACAGGCTTCCCACATTGGGAAGGAACGGAAGGAAAAAGGAGTCCCATTGTTGTGAAGAGTGGAAGTGGGTCAACGGGATCAAACGGGATCAAAAGAATGAAATGTGTCCTGATATGGCTATAGAGTCCATCAGACAATATATGTGATAGGAGGTCAAGAACGGGATCCTATCAAGAACGGAATGGGATCAAAAGAGAGTCCGCTGTCTTGGGGCGATGAGGATCAGCATGAGAATCCACAGATGATCAGGGATGCATCTAGTGCCATATATGGACAGAGTTCTGCATGGCTGTTCATAGGCTGTGGATCAGCCTGGGTCATGACAAGTCATGCTCCTGCAACTGGCGAGGAGTGGAATAGCGAAAGGAGAGGCAGAGGGTTCTGGGATTGGTTAGGAACGGGTGTCCATCTTCAGGGTAGGTCTTGCTAGACTGTCTATGACCAAGACATCTAGAAGGGACTAAGGTTGGCCATAAGTGAGAGTATGGCAACTCTTGAGGTGTCCTATGATGAGGACTGTGATGGTAGTACTCCCAGAGTACTAGTGTAATTGGTAAGGCTTCTGCCAGAGCCTTGAGGTAGCATGGTCCCTGTCCGTCGAGGAAAGGTGAAGAAAAAGAAAGAATTGGTTTGGTCCGGTGGTACTGCCAGTGAACCGTGGATTTCCATAACAATCTCCACTCCTTCACAACTTGCAGCCACCAGAGGCTTGATGAGCCACCTCATGCAATAGTGGAAAAGGCAGTACCCTGCAACCAAGTTGTCCTCAAACATGTGGAGTTTTGATACTGGCAAGTAACCCACTAAAACTAAGGCATGACAAGCTGGCTGATGGTGGACATCCTTAGATATATTCCCAATACTAAGGTAAGCCGGCCAGGCTGTCTTGTCACCTCTGAACCTTGATAGTTCAGTCTTATTGGATGCAAGAATTATAGTTGCAATGGTTGCACCATCTGGTAACTGGCACTGAAATTTTTTTCAGGTGTGTGCACTTCATTCACCAGCCATGCACTTACCTGGGCCTCCCACCACCAATCCCCAGTCCACATTTCATCATACCACCATTGCAACCCTTGTGCATCTGTGTACACCTTCTCAGGAGCATATGTGATGTTGTTTTTAAAGATAGGGTTCCCAATTAATTCCTAAACGCATGCTACTGGATCACACAGCCAAAGTTCCAACTCTTCCATGTCAGCCACTTCATCATTATCATCTTCTCTGACATCTTGCTCACCCTGAACTTTCACAAGCTCACACTGCCATTCAGGACCAGTTGGGAGTTGCTTGATCAACTTTTTGAATGTGTGATTGCTTGTGTAGCTGGGCTGCACACATGAACTGATCTGCAACACAGCAGTAAGTTATCATGTCCACTATATCACCAAGTATGAAGTGCTCACAATGGACAACTTCAGCAGGTCTTCTGTAGCCCACTGATTGACATTCTTTACCAGCCACTCAGCTAGTGTTATGGATTTATGGTTCACCAGGACCACCACCAGACCAGACCACTTTATTTTCTTCAATCTTTCCTCAATGGACAGGGACACCACCACCTCAAGGCTTTGGCAGATGCCTTACTTGTCATATCAGTACTTTGGGAGTACTACTAACATCATCATCCTCATCTATGGACACCCTCTGGAGTTGCCATGCTCTCACTCATGGCCAACCATTGTTCTCTAGACATCTTGATCATAGATGGTCTAGTAAGACTCTTCTTGAAGATGCACAGCAGCCCTCCTAGCCAACCATGGAGCATGTCCTCTTCCCCTTGTTACCATACTCCTCACTGAGCACAGGAGTACAACATGTCACTGTTACGAAAATCACGGTTCACCAGCAGTACTGCTGGACCGGACCATTTTATTATTTTTTTTGCCTTTCCTTGACAGACAGGGACCACACATCTCAAGGCTCTGGCAGAAGCCTTACTGATCTCATGAGTACTCTGGGAGTACTACCATCATCATCCTCATCACAGGACACCTCAAGAGTCACCATACTCTCACATATGGCCAACCCTTGTCCCTCTAGACGTCTCGGTCATAGATGGTCTAGCAAGACTTGCCCTAAAGACGGACACCCGTTCCTAGTCAATCCTGGAACCCTCCGTCTTCCCTTCATTATTCCGCTTCTCACCAGTTGCAGGGGCATGACTCGTCACGACCCAGGCTGTTCCAACAGCCACTGTATAGCCATGTGGAACTCCATCCGCATATGGCACTAGATGCGTTTCCAATCATCTGTGGACTCCCACGCTGATCCTCATCACCCCGAGACAGCAGATCCCCTTTGATCCTATTCCTAGTTCCTGATGGGATCCTGCTCTTGATCTCCCATCACTTATACCGCCCAATGGACTCTATAGCCATTTAGGGCACGTTTCACCTTTTTGATCCTCTTTGATCCTGTTGATCCTCTTCCACTCTTCACAACAATGGGACTCCTTTTGATCCTTCCATTCCTTCCTGATGTGGGAAGCCTATTTGATCCTTCAAGGATCACCCTTTGCTCTGATGGTCCATGCACCATTCAGGATAGTATATATAGAGGTACCTTTGTTCATTGGTATCTCTAAGCTAGTTCTACACCAGAATACCTACCTGTATTCATACTGCATTTCAGTGCCCTCATACTCACAATCCTATTCTTGCTCACTGGTGTACTGGTGAAGGGATCCCTCTTGAGTTTCGTCCACTCTTGACATCGCCTTCATTTCACGACCCTTGTCTTCCGGCTCTTCAAGGCATTAGCTTGCGCTTGTACCCTCAAGACCCTTTGTTGGACTCGCACACCCATGCTTGTCCTCCTCAACATATAGGATGGTACTCAGCTGGGCCGGTTGGCTTGCAGTACACTAGGTTGTATTACTGCTCACTTCCTCTCTTATCACACAAATGGTTGTGACTAACTTCGCTAGGGCATTGGCTTGCAGTAAGCGTAACAGTCACAACCTGGGCTGATTCCCACAGCCACTGTACAGCCATGCAGAACCCCTTGTCCACTTATGGCCTAGATGCGTTCTGATCATCTATTGATCCTATCGCTGATCCTCATCACCCTGAGACAGCGAATCTCTATTTGATCCTCTCCTTTGATCCTGATGGGATCCTGTTCTTGATCTCCCATCACTTGTATGCCTGATGGACTCTATAGCCATATAGGACATGTTTCACCTTTTGATCCTTTGATCCTGTTGATCCTCTTCTAATCTTCATGACAGCGGGACCCCCCTTTTGATCCCTTCACTCCTTCCTGATGTGGGAAGCCTATTTGATCCTTCTAGGATCACCCTTTACCCTGATGGTCTGTGCACCCTCAGGACCCAGTATATATAGAGCTACACTTGTACTGTTGTAGTCTCTAAGCTAGTTCTATGCCAGAATACTTGCCTGTATTCCTACTACAACTCCTCATTGCCCCTTACTCACAATCCCATTCTCGCTTACTGATGTACTGGCAATAGGATCCCTCTTGAGTCTCATCCACTCTCAACATTGCTATCATTCCATGCTTCCTGCCTTTCAGCTTTTCAAGGCATTAGCTTGTGCTTGTACCCTCAAGGCCTTACTGAAGTCTTACTTCAGTCTCACCACAAATTAGGACGGTACTTTGCAGAGCTGGCTGGCTCACAGTACACTAGGTTGTACCACTGCTCACTTCATCTTTCCTCCACAAACAGTTGCAACTAGCTTTGCTAGGGCACAAGCTTGCAGTAAGCGTAATAGCTAGCTCCCATTCTTCAAAATCCTTGAAGGGGTAATAGTCACCTCTCCCGGAGGTTTTTTGATACTGTATCTAACCCTTCCTAGTTCTCCTTGCAGGTTGTACCCACTCCTGCAGCAGTCATGCTGGTACCATTGGCAATTTGCAAGGGCAATGTCCCACCTGCTGGCAATACTGAGGCAGCACTTTTTTGGGCCCCCCACCTGTTACGCTTACTGCGAGCCGATGCCCTAGCAAAGTGAGTCGCAACCGTTCGTAGGAGGAGAGAGAAAGCGAGCAGTAATACAACTTATGTACTGTGAGCCAACTGGCCCTGCATAGTACCGTCCAAACGTTCAGGAGGTCAAGCACGGACGTGCGAGACCGACAAGGAGTCTTGAGGGTACAAGCACAAGTCAATGCCTCGAAGAGCCTGAGAGACAAAGGTCGTGAAATAGAGGCAATGTCGAGAGTGGACAAGACTCTGGAGGAATCCCTCTACCAGTACACCTGTAGACAAGAATATGATTGCAAGTAGGAGAGCACCAAAGTGCAGTGGAGATACAGGCAGGTATCTTGACGTAGAACTAGCTTAGAGCTACCAAGGAACAAAGGTAACCCTATATATACTATCCTGAGTGGTGCACGGACCATCAGGGCAAAGGGTGATCCATAAGGATCAAACAGGCTTCCCATCGGGAAGGAATGGAAGGAAACAAAAGGAGTTCCGTTGTCATGAAGAGCGGAATAGGATCAACGGGATCAAATAGGAGCAAAAGATGAAACGTGCCCAATATGGCTATAGGGTCCATAGGGCGGTACAAGTGACGGGAGATCAAGAACGGGATCCCATCAGGAATGGAAGTAGGATCAAGAGGGAGTCCACTGTCTTGGGGCGATGAGGATCAGCGAGAGAATCCACTGATGATCAGAGACGCATCTAGTGCCATATACGGACGGAGTTCCATATGGCTATCCAAGGGCTTCAGGTGAGCCCGGGTTGTGATGATTCATGCTCCTGCAACCGGTGAGGAGCAGGATAACAAAGGGAAGGCGGAGTGTTCCAGGATTGGCTAGGAACAGGTGTCCGTCTTCAGGGCAAGTCTTGCTAGACCGTCTATGACCAAGATGTCTAGGGATGATAACAGTTGGCCATAAGCGAGAGTATGGCGACTCTGAGGGTGTCCTATGGTGAGGACGATGCTGGTAACAATGGTAGTACTCCCAGAGTACTCAGGTGAATGGTAAGGCTTCTGCCAGAGCCTAAGGGTAACGTAGTCCTTGTCTGTCGAGGAAAGGCGAAGAAAAAGAATAAAGTGGTCCGGTCTGGTGGTACAGCCAGTGAACCGTGGATTTCTGTACCACCACCCAGCCCAATATAACCCAAAGGTCTGTCAGCGCTTCAATTACCATGGTAGTTCTGATGCATATGTACTACAGGCCATGTTACCACTCTGGGAAGTAGAAATAGTTATGATGAATGTCTAAATCACCTTCAATGAATGTCCATGGCTATTAGCTATCAGTGACACGCACTGTCAATGAGTGACTGTCTCCATCACTAATTGTCATTTTTCGCTAATAAGCATCAGTGACACTGGCAATGACAACTATTTAGTTTGTTGTTATGAAACATTGGTGCTATCTTTGATCATAACTGCCCTATACATGTGTTATCTCTACCTTATTTGCACTCAGAGGCCATGCACCACACAGCTTGTCTATTATGGGTACAGTACAACATGACACAAGAAACAACAACAGCTACTACAGGGGAAACACTAGTATCAGCAAAAGGACAAGGTGGTGCACAAACCTAGATATATTCAGTCAGGTGTCTGCTAGAAGTGTCGACCATGTGCCCTTCAACACAGCTCAGTCACATCCTAGTTCAAAACCAATGTCTAAGAGGAAAACACACACACACACCCATTGCAACTGTGCCGTTCCCTGGACAGAGTCGAGCAGGTGATTGTTACGCTTACTGTGAGCCGATGCCCTAGCGAAGTTAGTTGCAACCGTTTGTGGTAGGAGAGACGAAGTGAGCAGTAATACAACCTTTGTACTGCGAGCCAGCCGGCCCAGCGTAGTACCGTCCAAACATTCAGGAGGTCAAGCACGGACGTGTGAGACCGACGAGGAGTCTTGAGGGTACAAGCGCAAGCTAATGCCTTGAAGAGCCGGAAGACGAAGGTCATGAAATAGAGGCGAAGTCGAGAGTGGATGAGACTCTGAGGGTTCCCTCTACCAGTACACCAGTAGACCAGAATATGATTGTGAGTAAAGAGGCACCGAAGTGCAGAGAGGATACAGGCAGGTATCGTGGCATAGAACTAGCTTAGAGCTACCAAGGGACAAAGGTAACTCTATATATACTATCCTGAATGGTGCACGGACCATCAGGGCAAAGGGTGATCCATAGGATCAAACAGGGTTCCCACATTGGGAACGGAAGAAGTAGGGGTCAAAAGGAGTCCCGTTGTCATGAAGAGCGGAAGCGGAACAATGGGATCAAAAGGCAGCATGCCCAATATGGCTATAAGGTCCATAGGGCTGTACACGTGATGGAAGGTCAAGAACAGGGTTCCATCAGAAGGAGGAAATAGGATCAAAGGGGATCCGCTGTCTCAGGGCGATGAGGATCAGTGCGAGAATCCACAGATGATCAGAGGGCGCATCTAGTGCCATATGCAGACGGAGTTCCACATGGCTATACAAGGGCTACGGGTGAGCCCGGATCATGTCGAGTCATGTTCCTGCAACCGGCGAGGAATGGGATAACGAAGGGAAGGCGGAGGGTTCCGGGATTGACTAGGAACGGGTGTCCATCTTCAGGGCAAGTCTTGCTAGACCGTCTGTGACCGAGACGTCTAGGGGTGACAAGGGTTGGCTGTAAGGGAGAGTATGGCGACTCTAACGGTGTCCTAAGGCAAGGACGACGATGGTGGTACTCCCAGAGTACTGATACGCATGGTGAGGCTTCTGCCAGAGCCTGGAGGCAAACGTGGTCCCTGTCCGTCGAGGAAAGGCGAAGAAAAAGAATAAAGTGGTCCAGTCCAGTGGTACAGCCAGTGAACCGTTGAAGGGTTGATGAGTCCGGTGGGTGTGACCCGGATAGGTCCTACCAGACGCTAAGAGAAGGGGTGGGCGAGTGATGGACTCGTCCCAAGGGGTTCTGAGTAAGGTCGAGAGTGAAGGACGCTTGGGGAGACGCTACCCAGCACAGAGAACGAATCCAGACACAGACGAGGTGGATATAAACAATCCGGTCAAGGACGTGGACCGGATACGAAGAAAAGATGAGGTTGACGAGGGACGACGACGAGGGACGATGAGGGACACAAGGAAAAATGCGAGGAAAAGGGAGATATATCAGATTCACCAAGGTGATACAATATTTATAGTCCGGGCATTCCCAGGACTCAACTACGCGGATCGCTACGCCACAATCTACCCAAATCAAAATAACAGAAATTGCATCGTGCGACGCATGTACTGAACCAATGACGACAAGGAAACAATCAAGATACATCAAGAAATGGTCAAATAGAAGAAAGGAAATAAAAGTAGACTAGTCCGGTGAGTCCGGACACGGACGGATACGGATACAAACACGGACACTCACGGATAGGACACGGACTGGATGGACACGGGATGCTATGTTGCATGGGCTCTACCTGTGGATGGAAAGTGGGGGAATTGGATGGTACGAACGTAAGGAGCGAGCAGCTCCTACACCATGGATTTCCGTAACAGTGATGGGTGAAGGATGTTACATTACCCTCCAAGCTAAAGCAAAGCACTCATCTAGCTGCCTCACTCCTGCCTAGAGAACTGCACGGGTAAACCCGCAGGTACCAGAGCTCCAACCAGTACCTGTGAAACCCACGGGTTGAGTGGGCTCCCCATGTGCCAGGGAAGGAGTGCTGGTGCTCGTGTTCGCACCTAAATTGAGATGGTCGAGGTGGGAGACAAGCAGTTGGGCTCAGATTGACACGGTGGGAGTGGGACACGGGCGATCGGGATCAAGAGGACATGATGGAGGTGAGACACAAGCCGGTTGCTCTCGAATTGACATGGTGGGAGTGGGACACAGGCAATCGGGATTGAGAAGACATGATGGAGGTGAGACATGAGCAATCAGGCTCGAGCTGACATGGTGGGAGTGAGACACGAGTGGTTGCGCTCGAATTGATGCTGTGGGGGTGGGAGACGAGCGGTCGGGCTAGAATTGATACAGTGGGAGTGGAAGACAAGCGGTAGGGCTTGAAAAGATGTGGTGGGGGAGGGAGACAGGCAATTGGCCTCGAAAAGACGTTGTGGGGGGAGATGGAACGGGTGCAAAAAAATGTGGTGGGGGCAGGAGACAAGCAATTGCGCTCGGATTGACATGGTGGGAGTGGCAGATGAGTGGTCAGGCTCGAATTGGCGCGGTGGAGGTAGGAGACAAGTAGTTGGGCTCGAAAAGATGCAGTGGAGGTGGGACACAAGCAGTCGTGCTCAAATTGGCATGGTTGGGTGGAAGGCAAGCGGCCAGGCTGGAATGGGTCTGGTAGATGCGGGAGACGAGTGGTTGCGCTCAAATGGACACGGTTGGGTCAGAGACAAGCAATCGGGCCTGAAAAGGCCTGGTAGAAGGTGGGAAACGAGCGGTTGCGCTTGACTCAAATGACATTGTTGGCCTATGCTGTGCCCTAACATTGGTGGGGTGGACATCATCAAACTCGCAGTAGCTGACTTACCATATTTGGTCATGGGTCGCCCAATCATAACCCATACCTGTACCCATGAGTACCCCTACCCATGACCCGCATGGGTCACCCATACCCATGCTGATCTCTAGTACTCCTGCCCTTGATGTCCCCATTCAGGCTAAGTACTGGCACGTAAGACATGATTGCATGCTGACGCTGACACAGCTGAGCTGCATATATGCACTGTCACGCAACGTAAACATGTTGTCAGGTGGCCCACTGGCCCAAAAGTCTGAGGTGGAGCACACACCCTTGACACTGCCTGCAATGCACTTGCTGTTTGTGGAGCTGGAGCTGGAGTGGTTGTGTATGGCAGAGTGCAAGACAGGTGGGTGGATGGTGGTGCATATTCGGAGCCTTGGAAGTATAGTGTTGAGCACAAGGATGCGTGGTGAGCAAGGGAGAGGAGGATGGTGTGCAATCAAACCATGAAGTTCATAGCCTAAAAAACCCTTCCTGCGATCCACATTTTGTGTAGCGATTCTGTGGATGAAGAACACAGACGCTGAGATGGCGACTTGGCGAGCGATCAATGATTACATAAGCACTACATCTGACTCACCAACAAGTAATCCACCCCTAAATCAACCTACACCCTGTGCCAAAATAAACAACCTGTTCAGGAAACAAGAAAAGAGATAAAACTTAGCCGAAAACCTTTGTGTTGACCAGATGGTGGATAGGTCAAAGGATTCAGATGTGGATGATGGTGACGGGGACTGATAATGAAAGCACTTTGTCGGAGTCTAAATATGAGACACGCCTCAGTCACATGACCCATGTTGTTTTCGTAGGGAAGCCACTGACTACATAGTGTACCTCTCCACTGTTGCAATTCGAGTGCCACCACTCGCCGTTTACCCCATCATGTCATGCGCTGACTATTGCCTGCCCACCCTCACCATGTCTTCTTGAGCACACAATCGCCTGCTGTTTGCTCCCACGTTCCATTTGCACACACTCTACTATATTGGAGTGCCTCCATGTCTTCTCGAGCATGATCACTCTGCATTCTTACCACACCACCATTTGCCCATTCAGTAGCCCTGCTGTGCTTCCAAGGACAATTGCTCAATATTTGTCTGCGCCATGCCCATTCGTACACAAATGGTTGCCCATCTGTGTGCCAGCCATCGCCATCGCATCAACAGCTTGCCATTCGCCCATTCGTGCACTGGGCATTGTCCATTGCACCTAGTACCGTCCCAATTCGACTGCCACCAACACTCACCCCCATCGTTCATTCGCCTGCCATTCATCTGCCATATAATGTTGTTTCAAGTTCGATCTCTGGCTGTTCACCATGTCCATGTGCACACTAATCATTGCTCATTGGCTGTTATACTAATTTGACCATCAAGTTTGAACTCATATTTTGAGCCGCAGTCAGCTAGTGGAGATCCCCTCCTTCAAGTTCACATTCTTGATGGGGATCTCAACCCATTACTCTACCCAACAGCGGCACTCTATGGAAAGGCGCTTGTATTTGCACTGATTATGTACCCCATGGAATACAGAACAGAATGTAGCATCAGACAAATGTGTCTGACTGATGTACAGTGTGCGATTGAGCGGCGGTAGGTCTTGTCAAGACATGGGAGTGATAGGGTATCATAGATCGCATTACTGGTGTCCATGTTACGGAAACCACGGTTCACCGGCAGTACCACCAGACCGAACCACTTCATTTCTTTTTCTTCGCCTTTTCCTCGACGGACAGGGACCACGTTTACCTTAGGCTCTGGCAGAAGCCTTACCGTGCGTATCTGTACTCTGGGAGTACCACCACTGTCGACCTCGCTATAGGTCACCCTTAGAGCCGCCATACTCTCATTTATGGCCAATCAGCATTCATCTAGACATCTCGGTCACAGATCGTCTAGCAAGACCTACCCTGAAGACGGACACCCGTTCCCTGACAATCCTGGAACCCTCCGTCTTCCCTTCATTATCCTGTTCCTCGCCGGTTGCAGGAACACGACTTGACATGACCCGGGCTGCTCCGACAGCCACTGTATAGCCATGCGGAACTCTGTCCGCATATGGCACTAGATGCGTTCCCGATCATCTGTGGATTCTCGCGCTGACCCTCATCGCCCCGAGACAGCGGATCCCCTTTGATCCTATTTCCCCTTCCGATGGAACCCCGTTCTTGACCTTCCATCATGTGTACAGCCCTATGGACCTTATAGCCATATCGGGCACGTTCCTTCTTTGATCCTGTATGATCCCGTTGATCCCCTTCCGCTCTTCACGACAACGGGACTCCTCTTTGATCCTCTTCGTTCCTTCCCTTCCCGGGAAGCCTGTTTGATCCTTTGGATCACCCTTTGCCCTGATGGTCCGTGCACCATTCAGGATAGTATATATAGAGTTACCTTCATTCCTTGGTAGCTCTAAGCTAGTTCTACGCCACGATACCTGCCTGTATCTCCACTGCACTTCGGTGCCTCTTTACTCGCAATCGTATCTTGTCTACTGGTGTACTGGTAGAGGGAACCCTCGGAGTCTCGTCCACTCTCGACTTTGCCTCTATTTCACGACCTTCGTCCTTGTCGCTCTGCTAGGCATTAGCTTGTGCTAGTAATCCTCAAGACTCCTCGTCGGTCTCGCGTATCCATGCTTGACCTCCTGAACGTTCGGACGGTACTACGTGGGGCCGGCTGGCTCGCAGTACAAGGTTGTATTACTGCTCACTTTCTCTCTCTCTCACGTATACGGTTGCGACTAACTTCGCTAGGGCATCGGCTCGCAGTAAGCGTAACAGTCCATGCCCATTTTGCAGGAGAGGAAGGTGGCAATCTCGAGGGAGATGAAGATGTAGTTGATTGATGACTTTACTGCCATGTACTCTACGAATAGTACAATGCTCGTTATGAGTGACAATGATGGCCACACTTGTGATCAATGCCATCAAGTGCCCACAACATGTCACTGACTACAACTGACCACCCCATCAATACAGGTGTCACTGATCACCATAGCACCAACGTCACCTTCACTGATCAGACATGAATTTACTATCCACAGTGTTACCCCTGCAAGTTCCCATCCCAACTCCCACAAAACTGGCAAGACTGGAGAGCCTTTGTGATGTGCATTATGGTGACAATGCAGCTAGCAATAACAGTCACATGGGCATGAAGATGAAGACCAATCCCAAGAAAAGGTGTTGTGAGCTGACATCATTTCCTGAGTATGTGTTCCTTTAAAGTCAATTGTATAGTCTACTTGCTTGCCTGCTAGTTTGGTGATGCACAACCTTATTGACATTGATGCACTGAATATTCATGATGAGACTGATCATGAAGATGTTGAAGTGGTAACTTGTTCATTCAGTGGTAAGCATAGCCATGCTGTCAGTCACAGCACATTCACTGTGAACAACTTCACTGACATGCACAAGAGGGATGATGAGGCATGCCCACAAAAGTGTGGTTGCAGTGTGCATGATATTGATCACAATGATGATGTGGATAAGGATGCCAATTTGGCCTCTATGGGGGCCCAAGGTAGCACCCACCATACTCTGAGTGGTTCAAGCATCACAGCGAAGGGGTGACCCAAAGCAGCTGATTACAACAAGGAGACATGTAGTATTCTCAACACTGCCATCTCCATCTATTGTGCAATGGTACTGAAAAATGATGCATTCCCCCCTGCAATGACAAGTCTCACATGGGGCCAAAATGTATGGAAATGTGCTTGTCAGTACCTCAAAGTTACAATGAAGCCAACACCCAAACTGTTAAGATTGGTATGTATTTCCCTCAAGCATGGTACAGTATAATACTGATCCCTAGATAGGTCACTGCTCATACTTCAACTCTCCATGGCTGCTTCAAGGAAAAAGCATGGCCAATTGTGGCCACGATGTATGGATTCCAAAGTAGTGCTGATCAGGTCAGCAGGCAGAGGAACTGCCATCTTGTCACTAAACTCACACAGAACTTGATCTTTGTATTCCACATGTGTATTTTCTCCCATTTGCTTCACATTTATTGATGCTTGTGAAAGACTCACAGTGCAACATTAACTGACCACAAGGGTCTTTATTTGCACTTGGCAATACAGCAACTAATCAACAATGTCCTATTCAAGAACAAAAGTGATGATGGTCTACACTGGTCAGAGTTCAAGTCATTTCCTTTGCCAAGACTTGCTCTAGTGCTTACTGCAGTATGTCTCTCCTTTACAAGATTCTCTAGATTGACTAAATATCTCAGATTGAGTATGGCATTTGACAAATGGGCTGAGGGAACCTGCATGATGCTCCATTTCACTGAAGGGGACTATGTCAAGGCTTACAAATGCTATCCCACATCACTTGAAGCATTCAAGGACCTGACAGCTGAGGCAGGTCTCTGCAACAAGTTACTACAAGATATCTACAATAATAGGTGGTAGGTTAAAGCCTCTGCTCAGATCCCAGCTCAACCATTCTCCATGAATCAGTGTGCAGGTGGGAAAGCCAGTTGTGGCATTGCAGGAATAACAGACAGCCTTACCCAATGTGGTTTTCCTGAACATCTTGCATAAGCACAATGCAGTAGCAGGCACATCTGCCTTGACAATTGATGATGAGCCTGTGGCTGAAGATGGAGAGATTGAGGGACTGGATGATGAGATTGAGGGAGTTGAGGATGAAGAGGCTCTGCCTGACACTGACATTGGTGAGGAGGAGGCTGAGGAGGCTGAGGACAGTGGCATGGAGTATTAGTGACTTAATGTTGTTATTTAGACTCTCCCTTGTGTATGTGTACAATTGACCAATGTCTGCTGTGCATACACAATTGATCAATGTCTGCAATAGTGTGCAATGTCAGATATGTAGCCTGAATGCAAGGCTGTCAAACTGGTTGCTAGGTAGTCTATGTATACGTTGGCAGGTGTGATGTTACACTATGTCACACTACCTACTAAGGGGAAGTCAACTGTAGCAAATGGTGCTACATGCTAGGTAGACAATGAGTTTTTTACAGATGTAACAACATCAAAAATGACACCAAGGTCTGCATGTAGCTTGGTAATCACATATATGCATTTGGTAACTTCTCTTTTGGATAGCAGGTGCATCAAATCAGATAGGTGCTTCCATGAGAATAGGGCACTGTGGGTGTGTCAGGGTTGATGCAGAAATGGTTGTCGAGCGCAGTTTTTGGATCGGCAAGGTTATCTGGGTTCAGCAGTGCACAGTGGGTGTCTTCACCATCTGGGCCATTTTTGTGACCATGATATGTACTTACTAAAGTCATATTTTGATATGGCAGGAACAGTGGATTTGCCAAGGCATGCAATGCAGAAAAAGATGGAGGTTAAACATGTGAAGATGGCTGCATCTCATGGATTGTGTAGGTCCATCACTAGCCTGAATTGTTCAAGTATGTTAACTGTGAGATGGGACATGTTTTGGACATTTTGCATGGGAGGGTACTAGTCTGGTTGCACCTTCTAGCAAAGCCTTGTACTCACCTTCATTAACATCCCACACAAGGCCATGGAGAAGGTGCCAGGCTCTGAGCATGGCTGTGTAATTAGCAACAGTCAATTCTGTGTAGGAGCCTGTGCAGCTTGCTAGAAAGGCAGTGGTGTGACCATGGATTTTTCACTGTGATACTGTGGCTGCATGTCTAGTCTGGCACTGTTGAGGTCACTTGTCAAACTAAATACTCCCCACCCCACATGACCGCAAG